>OV788324.1:10679768-10929768 GCA_928718305.1 Tetramorium bicarinatum | reverse complement strand
ATTTATAACAATGTGAGAGAATATAACTAATAACGTTGCTAAAACGGCGCCAGCTGTAGTCTATAGGGCACAATATCTACTAAAAGTACATTATTGTCGAACGGAAAGCCATTGTTCCATTAAATTGATACTCTAAGACATACTATTGAAATAATTTAAAACTATTTTGAATTGTGTTACTACTAATGACACAGTAAGGAAATTTTTTAATTGAGATGCTATTTAATATTTTGCTATACCGATACTACAACGTTTACAACTACTTAGTTGAACTCGTGCTATGCAACTCTAATGAAAAGATGTATAGTATCAGTCTGTCATATCCTTCGGAGTTGACGTTCGGCTTCGGCAGCTTTTTCTCACAGCGCGGAAGAAAGATTTGTGACCAGCAATATTGAAAAGCGTAGGAGACTTTCAGCCGCAGAAGCTTTTCCCACTTCGTCGCCTACCGCGTTGCCATCCACCCATTAGTTCTCCTTCTGCTTGTATCGGTACACTTAGCTTCGATACATTTTCTCTATGTCTGATCTTTTTCCTATTTTTCCTCGCCGTGATGAATGTCCATCCTGTCACGACGGAGGAGATTAATCCAAACGATTCATTTAATTTCTAATGTAATTGTGTGTGTGTGTGTGTGTGCGCGCGCGCAATATAAAATTGTAACAATCTGCAAACCGTTTTGTATAAATTTCAGACATGAGCTGCGAGAATTCATAATTTAAAATCGTTGCCATGGTAATCGCGTAAATAAATTAACAGAGTTCGATTAAAATTCAAACCGACGAGTTTCGATAAATTCTGTTTACGATGGCGCATATTCTGCTATTTTCTGCGTGATAAAAATTTATAAACTACAATGATTAATTGCGTCGTACTCGTATACGTCTCCTAATTAATGCAAAAAATGAAAAATTACTGAGCAACTTTAATGAATAGAAGAATCGGTTTATTCCGTAGGTCAAAAAGTGTGGTAAAATTGAAAATTTAATTCAGTCTTTCTTTAAAAAAACATCACATTTTGACAATATTATTATTTCTTATATTATTTTGTGATATTTTTAATAAGATGTACATTGCAATAGCTTTACTTTCTGTATATACGTTTAAATTAGTCAACTGTTTAAATCCCAATAGCTCGAGAGAGACCTGGAGGGAACTGCATAATAAGAACAATATTCCGCTTGTGACGTCATGACCTGCTTTTAGTCCGGGTAAAGTGCCGCCGGGCGTCAATTAATTCAATTCCTTTAGTCAGCGTAACGACCACATTGACCGTCAACGACATTGGAACTAAATCGTTGCAAATCGTTTTGGTTCGAGGCAACTCGAAAATGTATGTGATTCCTATAATTTCTCTTAGGCAAATATAAATTTTCACAGTTATTATAATTACAAATATATGTATAATTATGTGTATTTATATGTGATTCAAATTTTGTATAAAGACTATTCATTCTGTTGATGTTTACATGTGTATATGTACATCCATAATATATCTCTGGTGAATTTATACACCCTGACAATGAGTAAGTGTACATTTATGAGCCTTTTGAAAGAAATTATTTTCTTAAAATTTCGTTTACCTATATGTATATATCTACATATACATATATGTATATATATAAATTTCCAAACATTTGCTAGTTAAAATAAACGTCATTGTTGCATCAGTACATTTTATTTTTGCTACATAAGTAAGTAAACCTGCTATATTATCCTGTGATTTATACAAAAAAATCGATATTTCAATTTTATTATATATATATATATATATATATATATATATATATTTTTTTTTTATGTTGCCTAATTACAATTGATTAATATGCAATATAATACAAATTGTTTCCTATTTTTCTTGTCCCTCCCTTTTATTTGTACATTTATGATCACTTTTGCGATGATCCTCTCGGCGCATCAATGGTGCGCAGCTGCAACTGTTGCGAGGGGACCATAAAATAAAACAAATGCAAAAAAAACAGCCTCTGGTTGGTCAACGAAATCGATAACAGGTGAGAAATGCCAAACCATAGTTGGAGACAAATCGCTGGCTCTACATTCGAGTTATTTCGAGTTATTTCGTGTTACAATTGTGAACAAACGCAGCGTCGCCGTCGTGGTCATAAGCAAATAAATCAGTTCTCCATGATTTTATTTTATTTATAATTCTGCCGCACATCTTCCCAAAATTTATATACATATATAAGACAATTGTCATATTATATGTATACACTAATTAAATGTTACGTTTCCTATCCCATATTCCTATCCCAACAAGATAAATTTTAATTTTATTTTAGAAACGATTGATGAAATTCGAGTGTGTCATATGTAATGCTGATAGCAAAAGGTGTTAAATATTTTCGGTACACAGTCATATAGTTACATGCACGGACGGATAACTTATAAATGAAACAGTTCGATAATTTGAAATAATTGCATTAGCTTCTTGACGATGAAATCGTGCTGATGTGAAATATGAATCTGAAGCTTGATACGCTATAGTCGACGATGTGAAAAGGCTGTCAGAAGTAAAGATCAGTCAGCCAACGTTAGAAACAGCAAAGTCACGACAAAGATACTCGGACAGATTCTCGTTTTCTATCAATACAGTGAATATCGGAAACGATTTGGGTCACTGGTTCGAATCGAATTATAGGACTTCGAGGTTGAGTCTGTCGAGTGGCGCCGACAGGATCTGTCGACGGTGTCATAACGGTTTCTGTACATACCCTCGAATAATTACACACGAGTGCACAGAGAAGATCTTTGCCTGCGGTGCTCTCCCTTCTGTTCCTTCCTCTTATCTCCTAGCTTTTTCTTTCTATGGTATATTCTCTTATTCTCTCTCTCTCTCTCTCTCTCTCTCTCTCTCTCTCTCTCTCTCTCTCTCTCATTCACGCAACTATAGTCGTATTTATATAATAGTAACTTGTCGAGGAACTTTACACTCTTTGACTTTCTTCTCAATCCGGAGAAAGTTGAAATCCGGAAGTACAACGCAGCAAGCGTGAATTTAATTAAATGTTGCCAATTTTAAATGACGTACACATCAAAGCTTGAAAAATATAACTCAAATTGATATTGCACAAAATACGTCGAAATTGCATAAAATCGTCGAGTGATAAAATGTTCATATAATAGAAAAAAAGGTTTTTCGGTTTTTTCTATATGTCCGAGGTTTAATATTTTTTACATTTTACGTCACTTGTGAGATACTGCTATTCGTAAAACGTATTATAAACATGAAAACTGTTTTAAAGAAAAAGCCAGATTTCTATCAATTATATCGTATTTCTGAAAATGAGGTGCTAATCTTACAGAGACGGTACTTTCCTGTACTCTATCAGACGTCGAATATTCTACGAGGAAGCGTGCCCCCTGTGCACGGATCACATTAGGAGTCCAATCGTAGCTGGGTGTAGCCAGCCACTTTTGGATGCATAATGCAGTCTCTCCAGTCTCCGGGCTGCCCTGTCCTCCATGGAAACCGCCTCATGCCGCAACCTATCCGTGTCGTGACCAGGCTGCGAACTAACTGCCACGGCTTATATGCGCTCTTGCTCTTTATTGCACGAAGCACCCCTGAGCTCGCTGCGATATCTTGAACCTGCTCTTTATCTTCAGTCGCCATCTATAACGCTATCATAAAATTTAGTTTCATAATTCGTCAGATATAAAGTCGATAGAAATTTGAGAAATTTAAGAATCTCGTCAATATCGGCTGAAAGAATTGTTATGATTTTTCTGAAAGTAAAGCATGAAATTTTTCTGTTGTTATTTATTATTTAAGAAAGAGCATATAAATATTTTGTATAATTTCAGGGATACAATTATTGAATATGGTATTATTAATCGTGCACTCTGACAAATATACAATATTGTATAAAGTCATGTCAGTTAATCAGTGAAATGTTTTGAGATGTGCGATATGAAATATATTTATTTTAATTACACTAAAACGCATAGAAGATTTAGAAATCATACACGCAACGTCTTTTGTGGGTGTTTCCGTACGAAATTGATTCACGCCTATCTATTTAGCAAAAGCATAGCAATGTTTTCGGTCTCTCTCTCTTGTACTCTTCCCTCCCCCCAGGTTAATACGAAGAATGGAAGCAGTAATGCGTGCATAGCTCGCACATCGATGGCATACACGTCAGTCTTCATACTGTAATGTCGGCCGTCGATAGGACATGAGGATGAAAAATGACCAAAAGTTCCCTCCAGGCTGAACGATGCGGCAGGGTTGAGGGAGGGTGCGCGAAAGAGAGGCGGGTTGTGAGTGCTATTGATTGCCCATCGCCATTGTTGCCGGCCGCGAGGACCCGAAAGGGTAGGAAATAATGCGATATTACCGAGCAGAAAGCGGTGATAAATTGATATCTAAACCGCGGCTTTTATGACACCAGTCGTCCCGTGAAATTTGCATTAAGCCACTGCTGTCGAAAGAGGATCCCTCCAGTTTCCAACCGCGAGACAAGGACAGTAAGTCAACATCAATTTTTGGACATGCCTGGCTGTAATTTCCGACCGTAAATATTTAGAGCTTCGAACGACGATAATTTCTATCAGCGAATGGCGTATAGAATTAATGACTTATTTCGCAACGACGTAATTAATGTCCGTTAAAACGGGAGATCCATAAAACAAAGATAGCTCAACACCATTAATGTCAACTTGTCACCCGTGAAAATCAGAATGAGATTCAAATTGAAGGCATCACGGGATACGAGCGTCGGGACACGGGACACAAGACGATAAGGATCTTGTTTCAAAGAGAGATAGAACATGAATTAATCAATGTTGTTTTATTTTGTGAGTCGTCAGACGTACACGAGAAAGAGTCTGACTCCGACAAACCATCGTACTGTCCTCGAACTGGTTTTATTCTATTACGCCAATTCATTCATCTTAGGTTTTTTTCATTTTTTAAAAAGGAAGGCGTGCTTTTACACATCTCGAGGAGATTCTTCCTATCTCAAGGAGATAAACGATGTTCACCGTAACAATTTGATGTGGCACGTGTTCCTATTTTCTGTGACAACCCAGTGATTTTGCTGTCATTCTGACCAGCAATCTACATTTTCCCTCTTGTAGTGCAATCGTTCGTCACATTCATGAAAGTGATTTCTTGGAAACAATTTTATCCAACAGGTTTTAATATTTGTTTTATCTAATCTAATTTCATATTTTAGAATATATATTAATGTAACGATGAGATAAATTTATTAACTTTTACAATATTCACAAGATTATAATATCGTATTGCACCGTGTGAAGAAAAAGCACAAGATAATAATCATAATAATTTGCTACTTTATTTTCTTTGTGTTACATAAAATATTTTTCAAAGTTTCAGATATACAATGGTCATTGCAACGCGCAATATGTAATAAAAACTGAATTTTTACTGAAAATGAATACTTCTGTTGTTGTGTTGTAAAAGTTAACGGGAAATTGCGTTATCTATCATTACAGAGAGAAAATTCGTTCTGCAGCGAACAAGTCTTTGAGTACATTTGAAACTCTGTTCCATTCTCCAGTAACCACCTATAATTTTGAAACAAAGCAATGTGAAACTAATTCAAACACGAATTCTTTATTTAACGGTGGCGGAACTCTCTCTTTCTCTCTCTCTCTTCTTTTCTCTTTTCTTTTTCAAGTATCCTTTAAAATTGTAATAAAATTGGACGCAATTCCTACTATTCATGGCAATGCATTACCACAATGCAAAATGAAAGAAATTTTTAGGCATTTTTATGAACATTGAGAAAAAATAATCAAAAGCAAATATTTACTTGATATCCTGTGAGATGTTATAATCATTAAGTATTTATGTTGAAAAAACAAATTGAAATTCAAAGAACATATCAATAATATCAAATTATTATAGATCCTTCAAGACATTCAAGACAGTTGTCTCTAACTATATTCTAAACCTATAGCTTTTTTTTGTTCGTATTGTTCATCCTCCTCATCTTGCATTGCATGTAACAAACTTAATTTTCTATTGATTTAAAAAAAATACATTTATTGATAATATAACTACAATCTGTAAGTCAGAGATATAAAAATTGATCGTATTTACGTATTTCATTCGCATAAATAATTTACAAAAATATAAAATGAGACTTAAACTTGACGACAACAATGAGACTGCTTAATCGCGAATGATGTTTGATTGCGGTGCCTTGTAGGTAATATATACGCGAGAACCAATTTTGCTCGTGAATTCCAAACAGCGTGTCGTATACACGGCGTCGTTTCAATCACAAGGAAATCGCGGAGCAGCGGGGTGATGTGAGAGGCTCCAATTACAAGGAGATTGCGAGACATGAAGTGGGAAGAAACGGTGCGGCGCGTGCTCGAGCACGCGCAACTCGCCGAGGATATAATCTACGGACGAGACGCATTCTTCACGTTCGAAAGTGTCGGCAGCCACTCAGGACAGCCTGCAAGACATGATTGCTAGAAAAAGAAATAGAAGAGTACATTCTTGAGTACGTTTAACTGTAACAGACTCGAAGCTCATAACGAGTCGTCATAAAGAGTTGTACTTACCTGAAAATGAATGATTTTATCTAGAATATATATTTGCTCAATCATATTATTTTCTATTTTATTTATATGTATATGTGTGTAAGGGAGGGGAGAGGGATGAAATCCCTGAAATTTCAAGTGCAACAACAAATTTTATTCTATTTTAAGACGAATTTGTTTCGTTATAAAAATTTGGGCATAGCTAATGTTTAGAACTTTTAACGCTTACAACGAAATTTGTATGAAAAGTTCATCGGCACTTGATGCTATTAATAGAATTTTAGCCGATTATTTATACTGTTGTTAAATAATGTTGAAAGTGAACATTTTGTTGAAGATACATCGAAATCGAGAACAGCGAAAGAGTGTTAAAAATCGGTAACGGTTAGTAACTAAACTCATCCCCTTATGCCAACATCGGTATTTACACACACAGAACTCACGTTTCGTTCAAGTAAAGCTACAGCCAAGATAAAAATCATCCTTCATTATTGTTATCGATCGCGGTTGTTGCTTTTGTTTCCTGCGTTTCACGTATGGAATCTTTCGGATAAGATCGTAATTAAGAAAATAGGAAATTGACATGAATAAAGAGTTTTAAGATCACGTATATATATTATTTTTAATAAAATACATATATCACACGCATAGAACAATATTTTCACACAAACATTATAGTTACAAAATTGTATTTCAGGCGATCGATAACTGTGTTATTTTTCTTGAGTTTAATTTAAATAAATGTTGTTATTCATGAATTTTATGTAACACTCGATTCATATCCTCGAAACAAAGACCACGTTGTGGATCTTTGAAAAAATTGATAAGCAAATGATGGGAAAACAATATCCGCGAGGAAGCGACGAAAAAGCTGGATGGGTTAATTGTTCGGAAAGAAGCACTATTCCGGCTATGGCAAGCTTATGTAACACTATCTCGCTTTTATCTTGGCGATTATTTTGTTCCGCTCGCATTCACCTTGTATCTTTTTCTTCCAAACTAGCGTACTATCAGCTTTCCTCATGCTTATCCTCTCTTCCTTCTCGGCCGTATCGTTCCGGTGAACAGCGAGAACGACTCTCGACCCCGACTAAATTGTCCCATTAATTGTACTCTGCGCGCATAGTATGCAACTGTGTCGAGTGCAATAGGCCGTCCTTGGCCCAGATACCGATTCTTAGGCCGGCTTCACACCTTGGCAGAAAAGCAGAAGCAGAAAAACAGAAGCCCAATCAGAATTCTCACTCATAGTAAGCAGTAGTGTAGTGGTATATACCAATACATACTGTCTACTATGAGTCAGAGTTCTGATTGGACTTCTGCTTTTCTGCCAAGATGTGAAGCCGGCCTTAGAGACGGTGTGGTCAGTACGTCGCGTCGCGCAGAGATGTCGAGATTTTTCTTTATCTCGCATTCATTGAAAATAAATCAACATATTTGATTATCCCAATCAATATATAATTCATATGTTGTGTATGGTGTATATGTTACAACTTGGTAATTCGGCTATTACGCGAAGAAGATATATATTACTTGATTAAGTGTATTACGAGACTGTATCGTATGTGCAAGTAGACGTATACTCCTCGACATTACGTTTGCGCAAGGATACGATGTTTGACTGGTTTAGAACACACAGCCTTCACACGACTTCACAAGATATCCCATTATCGACAACATCGTAACAGTTGGCTGCAGCAGCTGCCTACGTCATTGATTCGCGTCGTACACTGGGAAGGATGCGGAATCTATGAGCAAGCTGTGGTGCTCCCCGTCCTAACGAAGGCCGTTGCACATATATAACGCTATTCCGAGATATTTATGATCCGTCTTGTAGCAATTTACCTTACCTCCGTCTCCGCGGTGTCGAGAGTTTCCGTCTTGCTTCCTATTCCATTTACCGCGCCGCGCCGCGCCACCCTGCACGCTCTCTCTCTCTCTCTCTCTCTCTCTCTCTCTCTCTCTCTCTCTCTCTCTCTCTCTCCCCCTCCCTCTCCCTCTCTCTCCCTCTCCCTCTCTCTCCCTCTCTCTCTCTCTCTCTCTCTCTCTCTCTCTCTCTCTCTCTCTCATCTGTACGAACATGATATGAACGGTGCTCCTCCGCGCAACACCCGCGCCAAACGACAGCCTCTCGTGCGCTTTCATACATACATACATATACAGGTACGTGAGTCCAACCGGCCACGTGTATGTACACAGGCAACAGGAACGTGCGTCGCACCATTGATAGCTGCGATATAAACCAATTGGATGTGCACCACACGTTCGACGTACCACATATGCACCTACGCACATACGCAATTTAGTTTACCCGTGTCGACGGAATATCCATTCGCGCATGATCGTGTACGTCCGAGTTTATCAGTCACTGAGTGCACACGCTTGGTTATTCGCTCACCTGTATCTCTCGTTGCGATTCGCACGAGAGCTTGGTCTGGCGAACGCGCAGAAATATCCTTCCTCAAATTAAGAGATATGATTCCATCTTGGAAGAGATATCCAAGATTTAATGGATTAAATGAATTTTCGTGGATGCTCACTCAATACACGCAAGCTACTTCATTTCAGACATTTTGATATAACATTATTTAAAAGATATTATATTATTTAATAGAAACCACACGCCATTTTGCGCACTCGTCCTAAATCCTAAATAAATATTTATCATTAATGCTATTATTAATATCTAATCAGTTGTGTGCATACATCTGCTAAATTTTTCCAAGATTTCCGTCAACTTCTTTATCTCCTTCGCCCACTCTCTCTCTCTCTCTCTCTCTCTCTCTCTCTCTCTCTCTCTCTCTCTCTCTCTCTCTCTCTCTCTCTCTCTCTCTCTCTTTCTCACTCTCACATCATTTGACTTTCTCGAATTTGCCATTTCGACCGAGGCGTCATGCTGGTAGGACACCCCTCAACGGCTTAGCTCCAAAATGAACTTGGAGTTCTTGAATGTTCATCCCGCTGAAACCACTCGCCACTATCTTTGTCCGCTTGCCGCGGCTTCCATTTCAGTACAGACACCAATTTAAGAAGCTTATAAAAGAAAAGTGCATTCTGACCATGCAATGCAAATTTTCCGAGCGCGAAGAAAATTGCACTTCCTTTAAGCTGGTGCATCAAGTTCGTTGCTTTGATAAAAATTGCTTTACTATCCAAGTGATACTAATCTTTAATCTATATTAAACTAAACTCAATTATATGTATGTATCAAGAGATAGAGAGAGAGAGAGAGAGAGAGAGAGAGAGAGAGAGGGAAAGAGAGAGAGAAATAAAAGTTACTGATAATTTTTTTAATATACAAAAGTAAGCGAAATATTTGAAAAACAGTGTTTCTATTTTTTTAATTTAAACTCACGTGCATTTTTACGAAAGTTTCTCCTTTAAATAAATAATAAAAATGAAGACAACACATTAGAATTGAGAATAAAAAAATACAGTCTCCAATTTAAACTTTTACTAAAATCAAATCGATGCAAAAATTTTTCAAACACGAAGGAAATATATGCGAAAGCTAGATCGCAACTCATAACTGTTGCAATCTATCACAAATCTCAAACTCATTCGCGAAACTTGAACGTCGAACGAAAATCCTCTCGCTATTCTCTTTTCCTAGCCATGGCTTAGCTTTCAGAACAGTGTTTCACTAGCATAACCGTATGTAATTTGTTTGTGTACGTTCAGACGAGTTTTCTGCGTCCGCACCCATTTCGTTTCTCCCAGCGTAGTTTCCGCGCCCGCACAATCGTGGCGGTGAAACTTTCCCGGTTGGCACAGTGCCACCCTCATAGTGGACAGTATCCGCATATGTTTACAGCTATGTTTATGCTGACGATGATTTTCGAACAATGTTCTTAACTACTCGTTCCTCATCATGTTCTCCGTTGCCTCTGCAAAATTTACAATTTTTCTTATTACGCAATATATTTTTTAATACAAACAATAATGAAGCGACGCGATGTGACGTATCACAGTCAATTCAAAGTTTTCTTATTCTTATATAATGGTAATGGTAATAGTACTGTAATCAATAATTATAAATTCAACACTGTATAGATGAATATTCTCATACGATTCGGAAACAAACCAGAAATCTATTTAATTACAAAATACATACGAGAAATGCAGAGTAAAATAATCATAATGAAGATATTCTATTACTAATTGTAACTAAAACATTATTATTAGTATGTAATGATATCATTTGGATTTCGAAAAACATAAAACAGATCAATGCAAATTAATATCGCGAAACGTGTATAATATAATTGCGATGCAAGAAGACAATTGTTCGAAATAATTGCGAATTTTTCATACATTCAGTTTTATTATTATGTCGATGGCATATTTTGAGTGAAACATTAACGAATACAGCAATGAAAGAGGAGAACAGTAGAAAATGACGCTGAAATCTGCGCGCTTTCGGAAATGTTGTCAACTCGGAATTTAAATCCTGTCGTTCAACCTTCTCTATCTCTACCTTTTTGTCCACGCTTATGCTCTCGAAGTACAACAAGAGATTTAAGGAATTCACATATAATTCATATTCACACGTTTGCATATGTGTATAACGGATTAAACACTTTAATTATTTTTATTATATCTACGAGTGATTTCAAGATAGATGGAATTTTGTACATTTGTGTGTGTGTGTGTGTGTGTGTGTGTGTGTGTATGTATGTGTGTGTCATATAATCAAAAATATATGTATATATGTGAGATTATATCTGTTGATCCTGATAAAACTTGATATACATTAGAATCTCTAGACGAAATTAATTTTAGCATTCATTATCCTAGGAGTTGACAAACGCATTACTGCATTTATATATGTTAACATTATATAGAATAAATTCATGTGTGCACATTTTGTATATAATTTTATACAAAATTTATAATGAAAAGAATTATATATAACCATGTATTTTGAATAATAATAACACATATGTTAATAATTTGTGTGCGAAATTTAATACGTTGCCATGTTTTTGCCATTATGTAAATTTTGTAATTTAATAATATACATATATTATAATCTGAAAAATGTATACGAGTATTGTTTAGACAGAAACAATTTGCAATTTAAAGAAATTTATAATCAATTTTTTTCAATTTTCAGAAGTTTACCAGAAATTATACCGTTTAGAAGAAATTTCAAAAAAACTTATAACAACATCTTGTCTCGCCAGATCATGGTATCACTCGATAGCAATTTTATTTTCTACCAATAACGAACGGTGTAGGAGGAAATGATGGCTCGTTCCATTCGGTCCTAACTGGCCGCGCCGTAAATCCACGGAATCGAATTAACGTCTTGACGGTTCCGATTGATTTCTGCGACGCGACGAATATTCGATCCGTCGGAAATCATTCGCCACGTTAGTTGAAAGGAAGGAAGGGTATATGTGTGCAGAGACGAAGAACTTTCAACGTCCCGAAACTCTATTAAGATAGCAAGAGTTACTTCTGTATCGCGACTCGGCAACCTTTCCACTAGACGGTCGAACATATACATCTGTACATATACATCTCGATAGCATGTACGTATGTGCTTGTAATTAGATATCTATAGAGATAGATATCAGAGTCAACGAATCCAAATATTCATGCGTACTTTGACAAGAGTCAGGATTTACTAAAGTGACTAATCATCATGTATATCCGAATTCTTCTTCATTTTGCAAAAACTATATATGTAGTTAAGTAATAAAGTATTTTAAGGAAAAGAACTATCATTTGTATTACATACATATATTAATTATCTTATTTTAGACATATTATTATTCAAAATTTTATCATATTAAATAAATAATGATTACAATGAAGTAAATAGAGAGAATGTGCCAATACGGTTAGATTGGATCTTTTGTGTTTAATAATTTTTTTTTTGCGTGAATTTATATACATTTTTCGCTAGCAAACTGTGCGCCATTACTGTCGGTCGTGAAACTTTCTATTTTAATTAAGTGTACATAGTTAATTAGATTACATGAATATACATATATTGCAAAATTGTAAAATTTTATCAAGTTAGTTCTTACACACGATTAATTTTTTTATATATACTGAATTTGAATAGTAAACTAGAATAAATTATTTAATCTCATAAAGGGAAATCCGCGCACTTGACTTAGAAAGCTTTAGAACGTTGCCTTGAACTTTAACTCCTTAAGTCGTACCTATCTGCTATTTGACGATTTGGCATATCGCGGCTTACGCCACGATGGAAGTGCCTTTCTTCGGAGGCGACGGATATTACCCGAAACTGAAGCAGTTTCGTATCTGTCTCCAACGAGCGGACGCGACAAGACGAACGTTTCTCAGCTCTGTTCTGAATTCGCAATGCGATAAACGTACAACACGTAAACCGGGAATTGTATACTAGGATCCATTAATACAGCCGCCATATGTTTCCCAGTTTCTCATTACAAGCGATGCAACTTCAAACTCTTTCAAAGTAATATAAAAGTGAGATAATGCCGTTGTGCATTCCGCTTGATAATGTTGTAAACTTACAAACAAACATTCTTAATGTTCTTATAGAAATAAGATTGGAGACGTTTTTTTACAATAATCTATTTTTATTTTATTTATTGTCCGCTTTTGACCGGTTGTAACAATTAAAGTATTTTTTTGTGTTTCAATATCTTGACTGTTACAAATATTATTCGTTTTTATTATGAAATATTAACCTTTCCACCTTATTAAGCAAAATCATCACCAGCAATGTACATGAAATATCTTAATTCTGGCAGTGAGAGACTTTCAACACCGCATGTATATTATTACAAATAATTATTATATTTCGCGCGCAGTGGTGCATAAAATGCTAGGAAAGTTTCTCACGACCCACAATACCGAATGAAGATGAGGTATGTTGCGGCATGAACGCATAGCATGACAGGGCGAGGGGGGAAGGGGAGAAGAGACGAATCGAGGAAGAAAACAAGGAAGACTTGGCGGAATACGTAAGAGGGTGGGTGAACTCGTCGAGGGTGGATAAAGGGAGTAATTTTCGCGGGTACACAAGTTGTAATTATTAATGAAACGGATGGCGCGGCGTTGTACTTGGTCGCACTCGAGCTCAGCAGTCGGGCTCGACTTCCTCGTCTTCGGTACGATGTGAACACGATGTGAAGCTTTCCGGCTCCATTTCTACGCAAGACCTCTCACACACACATATACATTTATAAGGACTCATTTTTCATTTCGCGTGTCCGTTGGAATAATACACCACCGAGGTTGCTCACTTAAGGGGCGTCGCCGTTTCTTACTCTTATGCCCCCGTCGTCGTTCTTACTTTAATCCGTCTGCGAAAGTATTCTCGCATCATGACTCGGCGGTTTTACTGTAATTGTCTGTTTTTCAAACCGTGATCATCACGGCGGAATGTTCGTAATGTGAAATTTCATGATCCTCCTAAAATGAGCTGCGGAATTTCAGTAACGCGATGAATCGTTCCTTACGTAAGTTTCTAATTGATCTATAAATCATGCAACTTTTACATATATTACATGGTACGCACGCAGTTTTTGTGAGATTGTATTTTCAACTTTGGTGACATAAATTTTAGCTTTCATTTTATCACAATTCAAGTTACATGAACTAATTCCATTGGACAGAACGTCCGCTTTTGGAAATTAAATTCAGCGAGCCGACATATTTTGACAGATGGAACTAATTCTGGAGAGTACGTAGCATCGTAATTACAAAGCTTACGTGCGAATCTGTCGTTTCTAGGAATATATGAGTTCTATAACAATCTCTTTCATCTTAGATTATGTCATTAGAGAAAGTACAATACTCTTTTCTTACCTTAGCGTTTATGACAAACCATTTTTTTCATTTCACATCACACACAAAATATTTATTCTCTTATATTAAAATAACGTGTAGTGTACATGCAAATAAAATGCGCACAAAATAGATGCGATTATAATGAAAAGAAAATTAATGACGCATTATAACTTTCTAAGGGAATACATTACTGTGATTTACGGAAAGTGACGAACTCGTCACCATAGAGTTTAAATGATTCATGCAACGTTTTGTATAATATACTCGATGTCATCCGTTATTTCTCGAGTCGGGAGACTTTATCCTTAAATTTAGCTTGTAAACTGAAAGAAGTATGAGTCTCTTGTATTGTGGACGTTAAGTAAATTAATGTGCACCATCTTTACCGTCGAGAGTCGAGAATGGCAATGGGTGGGAGATACGAGGTAATAAATACCAAGCAACTAAACGTTACTACCGAACCGAGGTAGTAGAAACTTCAGACAAAACAAATGAATGTAGTAGTACCTATAGGTATATGAATCCTGTTCTATCAGTTGTATGATGATGGAATATACAGGTATATGTATAAAAAACCGATTCACATATAAATAATTTCCTTCCCTCTAGACGCTCAATGATTTTGTGAAAAGTTGTTATAAATTTACACAGGCATACTGTTTGATAAAAAACAGTATTTTAACTTTATTTGTAATACTATGTATCGTGCATTCTACTAAAATATATGAATTTGATGTATAATGTGCGTAAGGTAGGATGAATTAAATTGCAATAAAAAAAAACAGTAAAATTTATGACATAGTATGTCATAGTATGTGAAAAGTACTTTTACAGGAAATGCGAGTAATGTAATACTTGTTGGAGTGTTGGGAGGATTAACGTAAAACGATCTTGAGAGCAGAGTGAAGGGCTGGTAACGCCCTTCTTACTGCTTGCACCAAGTAAATTCCAGTTTGCGCGTGCATTATCTCGACTGCTTAGCGATAAATATTTCACGCCAGTGTTTCGCTCCACACTCGCACGGTACATTGGAAAGCCATTATGCTCGGTCTTATCCTTTCTCTTTCTCTCATATGTATCCGTCCTATGTTCGCGATTTACGCACCATTGCGCTTTGTCGATGCACAGTAGCTGCGTCTAATCCATATTATCATCAAATTTGCTGTTTCCTTCATAATCCGTCGTCATTGGCGAAATAGATGATTGCAAGTTATTGTGAGTTAAATCCAAAATTTGTTGAGAATAATTACCAAAAAAAAAAACAGAAACTTTCTCTGTGTATGAAATTTATTTTAGATATGTCGGAGACAAAAAAGATTGCAACTGGAATAATTTCCATGAATTTGTATTTTGAACATAAACTCGCGCATACTTGTCATGTGCTGTTTATATTTTTTCTCTAAAATTGAAATTACTAAAGTTATGTCCTAATCTTAATGTCCGGATAAAAAATTTTTAATAAAACATTCTGTTCATATCTACTCTTTAACTACAAATAAAAATAAATATATTAATTTTGAAAACATGTAATTTGTCAGATAATTTTGGCACAGATTTTCGTTTGGTTGGTACAGCATTATACACATAATAGATACATATGCTATTCCGAAAAACCAAGATATGCTGGCTGGAATTCCAATTCTGCCACTGCAAATGGACTACGCTTTGTTACTCACTGGACCATCATGATGCTGAATAAGTGATTACACTTTTGGCAATAGTGCCGCAAAAGGTAGCTTGCGCTGATGGTCAAAATTTTTTACATCTTTTTGTCACATAGAATGTTAGTTGTATTACTTCTTTAAATGTATCTACAAACAAAATACAGTAGTGCATATCAATTTTTTTGCTTTCATTGTTTCCAAAGTAGTTTACAATTAATTTGTAAGATTATGCTATGTAAGAAATTGGCAGAAAAGTTTTGATCGTTTATTTTTTTTAATTCTTTCTTGTTATCACAAAGTTTCCAATCTTTATTGAAGAAGAGCCAAAGATAACTCGCGTGTTTACAAAATAAACACTTTCTAGAGAGAAGAAGCAGGACTGCATAAAAATCCAGCCGCATTTGTGATCAAGTCTCAAGTACTTTCCGTTGAAACGTTCCTTATCATTATTATCGCTTAATTACACGTGCGACTACCGTTGCGCGAGTTCGGGGCTTAGGGTTGAAATTTATGCGAGTGATTCGCGACGGTACTCTTCGCTCGAGTTCTCTTGCAGCGCGTCGCCCGCGGAGATGCAATTTTGAAGGCAATTTAACTTGAGCCACAGGAGCAAGCGTAAGCTATGGGCAAATGTTTACTGTGAAAATCGTTATAGTCCTTCCGAAAGCTTCCGGATCGTGCTCTCACGAGTGTGCTGCTCTCTCTCTCTCTTTCTCTCCCCCTCCCCCCTTCTCTCGAGGAGCAAAAATGTCTCATATGCATGGTCACCTAATCCTCTTATTCGCTGAATCTTGTCCTGCTTTCCACTTTATCGAAATTTTTTTATCTGAGAGATTTTTCCTTATACACATTCTCTTGTTGTTACAATGTAAACAATTTTGCCAATATTTTACAACAGTTAATGTAGACAATATAACATAAAATTTTAAATAAGTAGCTTCTATTGTAGTCCTTCTCTCGGTTGAAAATTATTTGTAAGCGCTGTAAATAATAAATTTGAAACTCAAATTTGTATGGGTATGTGTATGTGTATACAGTCTGTTAACCAATTTGCAAACACGTCTAATATGCGCATATAACATGATGCTTATGTTATTACATATTGCGCAAGTTTAAAGTTACCGTTTTTTAAACTAAAATTATGTAACCCAAGTTTTCCTTATTCCAATTTTCTTATTCCAAGTCGACAACGTTAGATATTTATGGAACGAAGCTCTGCAAACCATTACCATCAATAATAGAAGAATGCAAATATTATTTCTTTTTCGAAAAATAAGATATTACATTAGTCGAGCTCAAGTATAAATCGAGATCAATTCTTCAACATCATAATAGAATTATACAATATAATAAACATTTCAGGGAAAATAAGTAAGTGAACAAATAATATGAGTAGAAGATATAAAGAGAAATGCATCGATAAATAATTAGCATTTTGTTATAGCACCAAACAGTTTTAACCATTGTAAATATAAACATATAATGGCTAATATTAGTTCGTTGTCAAAGCTTTTACAACTGTAAATCTCTGATCTCAAAAACTATGAATTAATACAAATTTATTGTTCGTTATTGAGGATCCGATATGCGTGATTACACAATTGTTGAACAGTATAAATATGTTTCTAATTATTATTTAAAAAGTACATACCTATATATAATATATATCTTACTTTTATTATGTATATTATTCATGCGTCATTATTTATAGATAGTACTTCAATAATACATTAAAATTAAATTTTTGCTACTGACTACATCGTTTATAATCTTTATCATTTTTATACATATTAATTGTTTCAAAGAAAAAAATAATATATTAATGTTCTAATTCTGCTTATTCTTTGTATATTTTTGGTACCAGAAACCAATAACTTTTATTCAATTAATTTGACCGAATAGTTAACATTTTGTCTACATTTTGTACATTTTGTCTTCTACTGTTTCTTATTAATTTAATCGTTTATTATTTAATCGCAATATGTAATATTTGTTCGACTATTCCGCATTATAAGCGAAATATTTTCTCTTTTGTTAGAACACGTATTGGGCTTCCTTAAATAATGGAGAAATTCCTGAGTTTCTCGAGTAATAACAGCCAAGCATTCCGACTCTGTAATATCGCTCTTCCTCTCAGCACCTCCTACACTACCTTACGTTTTACTCGTCTTTACTGTAGCACCTTCGCGTCTTTTGTCAGTACCCTTGGTACTTTCGCGAGTACACGCGCGCACCCACCTTCTTCACTTCCCGTCATGATAAAGCCTTTTGAACCAGGTTTACGAGAACGAGTCTTGACAAAGCATACAAAATATCGTTTTCGTAGCTTAAACACTTTGGTATATTAAATAATCAATAATATCGTATTTTCCAAAGTCTTGCTATGCGCTTCGTCCACTGTTCATTCCTTAACGTTTACTTCGTTATTCGGCGACGAAAACACTTTCGGTCAAAATAAGGCTGAGTGTATGTACATGAAATAAAATGCAATGCGTCTCTCGTACGCGTTCCACAGACCGCGACGTAAACGAGATTTATGGCACCGCCTTCTCATTCGCGCCAAATATTGAACCGTCTAAAACAATAAAAACGAGATTTATGACATACGATAAATTAACCATTTCCACGTGCATGTCACCTCACTACGAAAACTCTTGCGTATACTCTTAGAAAATATATGATGGAATCCCGCGCTTTATCCTGCCGAAAAAGAAAATGTGAGGATATAAAATTCATAGCATTTTCAATCTTCAGATTCTTTCCAACAAGATGCTTTGTACGATATTTACAGACCTATAAAATGAATATACTGTCGATATATCTAATCCGTCAGACATCTTTTAACGATATTGTTTATTTTATTCTCATTACAGTGCGTGTGCGTGTGCGTGTGCGTGTGCGTGTGCGTGTGCGTGAGTGTGTGCGTGTGTGTGTGCGTGTGCGTGTGCGTGTGCGTGTGCGTGTGCGTGTGCGTGTGCGTGTGCGTGTGCGTGTGCGTGTGCGTGTGCGTGTGCGTGTGCGCGTGTGCGTGTGTGTGTGTGTGTGTGTGTGTGGACAATCTTTACAAATAATTTAATTTTTATCCCGAGTATATAAGAGTGCACATTCCTCATTTCCATAATCTACTTCTACTACTTTGATCATATTCTTCTTATACATGTGTATATACATACGTATCCTCTCTTAAAATGGAGATATAGAGATTTAATTGTTGCCGCTTTTCCGCGATGCTTGATTCTCTCACTTCGCTCACTTCGTACTGCGAGAGTAGCTATCATCGCGGAAATGTGTGTATTGTGATAGTTTTGACAATTCATGTATATCATGACGCGTGGCTCCGTGGTCTACGCGAATGATTGATAAAAATCAAGGACCGTGGTTCGATCCCGGCCAGACCAAATCGCCTCTCGCGATTTTTGGATACTACGTGGATTCTCAAAAAAAAAATTTTTTTTGGAAAATTGTATTGATTGCACGTATACATACAAATGTATGTAGTGCATTTGGTGATACTTTCTCCAATTTTTTTTTTAAGAACGAATTCTCTTTAATCCTTTAAACAGATTGAAAGAGACTGAATCTCTTCAACCCACGTAGGAAAAACGCGAGGCGATTTGATCTGATCGGGATCGAACCACGGACCTTGTCTTTATCAATCATTCGCGTAGACCACTGATAATGAGCCACGCGTCATGGTTCATACATCAGGTATGTCAAACTTATTGTTAAGCTCCCGAACCGCGGCGCTTCCCCCTTTCCAGCCTCTCGCTGAGCGAAACGGAGAGAGAGTGGAAAGAGATAGAACGCGGAGGGGTCTCAGATTCTGAAGAAAGAAGGAGAAGAAAATAGCGCGCGTACAATACTACTAGTATTTATATATTGTATATGAAGAATTATACGCGTAGATATACAGATGCTACTGCGTATACATATATGTATATACCAATTTACAAAACTTAAAATTAATATTGTACATACATAGAAATATTCTTAAAAGAGAATTACTCAAGACATTCATACACAGTAGTTTTAATCAACGAATAATCAGACATCAAGACGTTATAGGATAAAGGAGAATCCACAGATTAACAGATTACAAGTCTGCATAATTATGAATAATAAACAATTAAATTATGATATTTGTAGAATACTGTATCGCGTATATGTAAGACTAACAAAATTACCTTTTCAAAAAAAGGTACAAAAATGCGCCAAGTATACGCGCTCAAAAAACGCCTAAAAAATTACGCCTCAAAAAAGAATCCTTCTACAAAAGTACGCCTAAAAAAAGAACTCTTGTATTAATTACCTTTGTACAAAAAAGATTTTTCCTACAAAAAATGTGATATCAAGGAAATGCGCCAACTATAAAAATGGATAGTTCATAATACTCTTTGGTTAGTGTTTATAGTCTGTAAGAAATAAAAAAGATAATATAAAGCAAACAAATAAGTATTTTTATACAATTATTTTAATACAAATAAATATTTTAATATATAAATATTTAAATACTATACATAAATCTTTTATAAATAAATATATGATTGCACGCACGCACGCACGCACGCAGTGAGAGAGAGAAAGAGAGAGTTAGGCAATTAAAATATTTATTCGGTATGAAAGATAATAATTTTAACACATAATTATTTGAATACAAATAAATTTTTTTTTAAATACTTGGCGCCGCCAAACCGAATAAATTAATTGTCTAACTTTCTCTCTTAATGTGTTTGTGCGTGCGCAGGTGTGTGCGTGTGTGCGTGTGTGTGTGTGCGTGTGCGTTTGCGTGTGCATGTGCGTGTGTGTGTCTTTCGTATTTTCCTCCTCCTGCGTATATGTATAAATTATTGTTATCATAGTTGATAAGTTAGTATGTAATTTAGTTAGTAAAAAATGATTGTTAACATATTAAAGCAGTTAAGACATTTATTCGGTTTGGCGGCGCCAAGTATTTAAAAAAAAATTTATTTGTATTCAAATAATTATGTGTTAAAATTATTATCTTTCATACCGAATAAATATCTTAATTGCCTAACTCTCTCTTTCTCTCTCTCACTGCGTGCGTGCGTGCGTGCGTGCAATCATATATTTATTTATAAAAGATTTATGTATAGTATTTAAATATTTATATATTAAAATATTTATTTGTATTAAAATAATTGTATAAAAATACTTATTTGTTTGCTTTATATTATCTTTTTTATTTCTTACAGACTATAAACACTAACCAAAGAGTATTATGAACTATCCATTTTTATAGTTGGCGCATTTCCTTGATATCACATTTTTTGTAGGAAAAATCTTTTTTGTACAAAGGTAATTAATACAAGAGTTCTTTTTTTAGGCGTACTTTTGTAGAAGGATTCTTTTTGAGGCGTAATTTTTTAGGCGTTTTTTGAGCGCGTATACTTGGCGCATTTTTGTACCTTTTTTTGAAAAGGTAATTTTGTTAGGATTTCACACATTTTGTAGTAATAATTATATCCTTTTTGAGACGTAGATTTTTCGTGCGATTTGAAAGAATCTCGACGTCGATTATTTCGATGTTTCTATGTTTTTACAAAATATTATTTAAAAAAATTTCGCTACGTCTACTTTTCATGTCAAAATGGGATTTGTTAATATTATAAATAATAATTCTATTTAAAAAGTATGAATTCATGAATCTGATAATTGGCGACAAAAACATTAATATCATGAAAACGTGCACATGAACTACATAGCCAACGTACACGTTTGGGCTGAAAGGTAACGCGTATGTGCACGATTCTGATTCTGTTCCGTATTATGGTAGACGGGGGTTGTCTGGCACGGTCCCTATGCGTGCCCCGGTACTGCCGAACTCATTGGTTCTCGTGGCGCATCTCTGTGTTGCGATCTTCGCGACCCGGACATCTCGGTTGACGGGAGTCGCCTGGCACGATCCCTACGCGTACCGCGGTGCCGCCGAACACATTGGTTCTCGTGGCGCATCTCTGTGTTGCGATCTTCGCGACCCGGACATCCCGGTTGACGGGAATCGTCTAGCACGGTCCCTACGCGTGCCCCGGTGCCACCGAACCCGTCGGTTCTCGTGGCGCACCTCTGTGTCGTGATCTTCGCGACCCGGACATCCCGGTTGACGGGAATCGCCTGGCACAGTCCCTACGCGTACCCCGGTGCCGCCGAACACATTGGTTCTCGTGGCGCATATCTGTGTTGCGATCTTCGCGACCCGGACATCCCGGTTGACGGGAGTCGCCTGGCACGATCCCTACGCGTACCGCGGTGCCGCCGAACACATTGGTTCTCGTGGCGCATGTCTGTGTTGCGATCTTCGCGACCCGGACATTTCGGTTAACGGGAGTCGTCTGGCACGGTCCGTACGCATGTCCTGATGCCGCCAAACCCATTGGTTCTCGTGGCGCATCTCTGTGTTGCGATCTTCGCGACCCGGACATCCCGGTTGACGGGAATCATCTAGCACGGTCCCTACGCGTGCCCCGGTGCCGCCGAACCCGTCGGTTCTCGTGGCGCACCTCTGTGTCGTGATCTTCGCGACCCGGACATCCCGGTTGACGGGAATCGCCTGGCACAGTCCCTACGCGTACCCCGGTGCCGCCGAACACATTGGTTCTCGTGGCGCATATCTGTGTTGCGATCTTCGCGACCCGGACATCCCGGTTGACGGGAGTCGTCTGGCACGGTCCCTACGCGTACCCCGGTGCCGCCGAACACATTGGTTCTCGTGGCGCATCTCTGTGTTGCGATCTTCGCGACCCGGACATCCCGGTTGACGGGAGTCGTCTGGCACGGTCCGTACGCATGTCCCGGTGCCGCCAAACCCATTGGTTCTCGTGGCGCATCTCTGTGTTGCGATCTTCGCGACCCGGACATCCCGGTTGACGGGAGTCGTCTAGCACGGTCCCTACGCGTGCCCCGGTGCCGCCGAACCCGTCGGTTCTCGTGGCGCACCTCTGTGTCGTGATCTTCGCGACCCGGACATCCCGGTTGACGGGAATCGCCTGGCACAGTCCCTACGCGTACCCCGGTGCCGCCGAACACATTGGTTCTCGTGGCGCATATCTGTGTTGCGATCTTCGCGACCCGGACATCCCGGTTGACGGGAGTCGTCTGGCACGGTCCCTACGCGTGCTCCGGTGCCGCCAAATCCGTTGGATAACACATTGAGATTATGGGTCGGTTCTCTTTATTATAACTATCCTAAGTTGCACTAGTTCAGCAGTGCAACTCAGTCAGTGCAGACGTCGCATAACAGTGGCGCTCTTACGTCGAAAAAGCGAACTGGACATTTTTCGTTGGGGCGACGATGACGTTTCTTAAGTGAAAATTGCCCATTTTATATGATTTTAAACTTTACATCGCGATATCTCCGCTCGTGGTTCACATAAAATAAAAATAAAAACACTTTCATTATATGATTCGACCCCAAGCTTTCGATTAAGCCTACTTAGAATTTGATCGGTTCCGTCGTTAATGAGATCCGATAATCGAAGGATTTCTCATAACGACGTCTCGCGTAAAAGAGGCACGGCCGTGTCCCGGCGCTCCGTTCGCGTAACTTGGCGCGCGAGACACTACCGTGCCTCTTGATAAGAGAAAGAAACGTATTTTTACACGAGTGAATTCAAGTAACAGCTAAAAGTATAGTTGAGAATGATAATTTTTCTGCTTCCGGACGATTATGAACGATGATGAAGTATCCTCATAGTTTTCTATTATTCATGAATGTCATAAATCATGATTAATAATGTGTATCGCAAACTTTTATTACTAACTATTTTTTCATCATTTTTTTACTATCTTTAACTAAATGCGGAACTCAATTGACAATTCACCAAGCTATTCTCTTTGGATATCGAAATCCTTTGTCCATCTGTTCGCGCTGTACATTTTATTTCGAAATTTTCTTTGCGTCTTCAACTATTCACGAATTTTCGGAACTGCGTTCCGTTAGTTGCTCTTTTATAGTGCACTTTACGGTCTTTGGCAAGAAATTCAGTTTTAGAAGAATTCTAAGACGTACCGGTGATTGTACCAAGCACTATCCTTCTTTACCGTTTCGCACTTCGCTCATCGATAAAACTGGCACGAGCGAAATGATTTGCATCGATACACGATGTCACGAAGAAACTGCCTTCATTATGCCTTATATCAAAAAATCTTGTAGGAAATTCGAAATCAAAAGATAGAAATGAAACAAAGAAATGAGAAAATGTGATTGGGAAAGGAAGACCTGAATTGAGAAATACTAAGTACTGTGTGTAATTCGTTACAGAAATTATTTAGATTTTTTATGAAGCAATTCAATTTAATTTTTAAGCAGGATTATACATATATAATAAAATCATAAAGCTAAAATTATATATCTACAATTATATTACGAAAACTAAAGAAGATTTATGCTATCGGTTTATAAGATTAAGATTAATATTAGAACTATAAGAGCGAAATTGGTTAAAATTGAAGTGACAGTCCGAAACTTATTACAGAATCTAACGAGTGCGCCTATATATTGCATTCACAAGATCGATCAAGAGACGGGAATTACTTTCCCTTTAATCACCGTTCTATCGACTATGAAAATAAAAATGCTGCGGTCGCAGCGGAGGCAGCGACTGCCTCTCGGGAGAATTTCTGCCTCGCACACACTTTGACTACTTTTTTTCCTCGAGCCGCACAGAAGCGAATCGGTACGGAAGTGTTCGGAAAGGTGAGAGGAACGGTGGCGCGTACGCGCCCGCTTCAGAGAGTAAGGTGTCCTTATAAAGAGCGGTCGTAAAGTGCTGAACGTCGCTTAAAGGGTCGTCTTCGGGCCGCTATTACTTCGAGAAGAGCACTTTGCGCTATTACCAATACACGAAACATGACGACGAGAAATAGAGAGTCGAAGGGCGGAGACACTAGTTGTACCTTTAAGCTGGAACTCTCTCCTAGTCAGCATCTCACCTCCAGAGCTCGTCTCACGAAAAATGTTCTTATTCCGCTGCGATCTGCCTGTTTTACTCGTGATACTCTGGCGTGCAAAAGCACTGCGCCGTCGTCAAGAATATTATTAAATTATGATCAACGTGACACACATTATGAATCGATTTCATCCAAATCCGTTAGGAAAAATAGAAATATGAGAATCGTGCACCTTAACATGTCAACGAATTTTCAGATGGATAATCGCGGCTTTAAAAAAAATGAATCAATCTTACTTATCGTTAGGAAACAATACCGTATATTTTGCCTCGCAAAGTATGCCTGGGTAGATTATTCAAAAATGATTACTTGTCACTGAGAACACGTATCGACTGGATGCTACGTGAAAGTTTTCGCAATGTTTCGCCCTTATCCAGGACATGGATGGCAGGCGATCAATCCTGATGTCGGAAACTCGAAGAGTTCTATCACGTTGGCGAAATTGATTTAAAGACCGCGTCGTAATCCCTTCGTTGAGAAAACTGTCGCGCCGTCTCGAGATGTAGCGAGAGACTTGCATTAATGTGGAAAAGGCAAAGTCGCGGGAGGTCCATCCCTCTCTGCATAATGTTGTCGCGCGCACCGTTCCCCAGTGCATACAACGTGCTTTGTCTTGGTGGCTATTTTTCTCGCCCCCTCCCCCCCCCCCCAGGCAGGACAATCGAGGCAAATACGCATTCGGCGGAATTTCCCTTTACGACCATCCTTTACACCATCTAATCCCCCTCGTAAAAGCCGGCGCCCGTGGCAAGGCAAGCAGCTTCGTTTGCTTTAGAACAGCCGCAAGGAAGAGTTTGAGAAAAGCTTCGAGACGTTACGAATAAAAGGAAGGATCTCGCTGCGGTGAAATTGAGACGAGATTTCAACACGGATTTCGGTGGGAAACAACGCGGGCGCGGTCGCGTTATCAAATCCCCAGTGGTGACGTAAATTCGATAAATCGCTCATCGCAGCAATACAATCGTTTTCAAACGAATACCTACACAGTATAACGAGAATAATATTTTGAATTTGTTATTACATGTAATTTTTATCTTACTTACTGTTGCACGTACTGTTAAAGGTAAATACGATAACAAGTCCAAACGATGTGATGTTTTTCAATATTGCTAAAAAGTAAATTTTTTTATTTTTTAGAGCTTACCACAAACACCAGCTGGCGGTGCTGGTGGGAAAGCAAGCGCGAGTGGTACTGGTTCAAGCGCTGGAATGGTCAATGGTGCTGGTGTCGATCATGAAAACATCCGGGATGGTGCTGGCATAGATACTGAGCTCGTAAGTATATTATAATTCGTAATTAGGTAATTTGTTAAATAAATTAAATCTAAAATTATTCTATATGATTGCAATATTATTCCAAATCTGCATATAAATTATCTAATATTATTATACAATTGAAATAATCTGTAAAAATTGAAGAAAATTGAAATTACAGCGCACGTGTATTATATATATGTACACACATAATACATATTAGCCAACTTTATAAATTGTTCGTAAATTCTTCTGGTGCAATAACCGGTTACATAATTATTTATTACAATATTATTCAAACTTTTTTTATAATACTTTATATACTCGCAACGGTTACAACTCTTTGTATTTCTAAAATTTGATTTGACAAGTATCTTGTTGAATTGTTCAGTTAGATGGTTAGGTTAATGAGTTTCAGCAGGCAAAACGCCATCGTCCAGTAATGAGAGTAGAACAAACCGTTTCCTTCCTTTGTCGATAACTCGGAAAAGTTCCTCGCAAGTATGCCACCGCGACAAAAGTTTTATCATGGCAAAAGAACCGACCAACAAAACGGCTATTCGCTGTGCTGGGTACTATTGTTTATTTCATTCTACTTCAGTTCGAGCGGACCCCTTTATTGCCATGCACCAGGTAGGGACCCCTAGTCAGAGTGCGAATAAAAAAAAGAATAAAAAGAACTCGCACCGACATGGGAAATCATCGTGATTACGTTTGACTTAAGTTATTCGCGAAAGCTCTCTCTCTATATATATATACATATACATGTACATATTGTATACATATTATGCACGCTGCACATATTTTGCTATTAAATTTGTGAATCTTGGGTTTTTCTATTAATATTAATAAAAGTTAATAGAAATTCTTCCTGAATTTACGTCAGATAACAAAAGCGTTAATAACAGCGGAATCACGCGTTGTGTTAGTGATGATATTAAATAGCTGTGTAAGAGTTTCTTGCTCAGTTTTTGTCATAAGGGAAAAGATAATCCGTGCGTGAGAGGATTAAAGAACGCCACGTTCCCGTGCATAAGTTAACAGGGAAAAGGAAAGGGAAAAGGAAACAGCAAAGATTCCGGAAAGTATGCAATACGGGATCTAACCAGACAGTAGGAGCTAGCTGGAATTAAGCGATTACTTCCGAAGTTAACCATTGTTCCCGGCAGTCCATCAATCCGCCTCTCCGACAATTCTCCCTGCCGTTTTTTCGCACGTCGATCCGTTCGTACGGAATTAAAACCGTTATCTGCATCCCTCCACCCGCTTCACCGAGTTCCGAAAAGCAGAGGGATGGGCAGTAAAGACTGGATGAGGGTTGAAATCCATGGGCGAACGTTGGACAAAAGGGGTGCGAATAGAGATAGAATCGACTAGTCATCCGCGGACTCGGCGATCTCTAACGATGTATATGGGATTTCATCGATGTTGTTATTATTATTATTATTATTATTATTATTATTATTATTATGTTTGTTTCTGCTCAAATATAATATTTCTGATTTTTTATTACTATGTGCACACGTATGTATTGTCATAATGTCTAATTTTTCTACACAATTACTTAAATATTCATAATTTTGAGTTTTTCTCTCAATTTTGCACCATTCAGCTATTATTAAACCATTCTAAGGAACATGACGTATTGGAATGCGCAGCTGATATTTTAAAAGAATTTCATCTTGTGTAATATACGTAAATAACGAAGCTCGCTTTGCGAAATCGAAATAGATTGCCAGCTCGATATCACTCATCTAGCTTTATGGGTATTTTCATCATACTTCCGCAAAAGCTCACGCCTACCGTGATTGTTCGTTCCGAAATGTCGGCGCTACGATAGGCGTCAACAATTTTTTCATCGCTTTCCCCATTTTCTCTGTGCTCTTCCTCTTTTCCACCTCGGTCGGATTTTTTGCAATTTTTTCGGTGTCTATCGATTTACATGCGCCAGCAAAATCGACAATGCTTACGTCGTTTGCTGCGCTCGTCTAGCAGTTTATAATCGAAAAGCGGTAGGATACGAGTTTCGGACGGCAGGCCAGATGAAGTCGGGCACGTTTTATTGTGCTTACTACGACTACCGTTCTGTTTTCTGGATGTTCCGATGTATCGAAACATCCCGCCTCTCATGGCCATCTTTGCGTATTTGCGTATTCATCTCTGCATGCTCATATGACAGAAGTGAAATTGGAAACGCGGTATACTGAGATCTATAATATTTATATCTCACATATTCTCATGTCGATATACGTAACATGTAGCATTCAGAAATCGCAATGCATTTTTCTTTATGCTCTTATTCAGATAAACAAACAAATACGATGTACAATATTACATGTATACATTACGTATACAATATTACAAAATACATATACGTCGTACGTATGTATGTACATAAAATAAAAGTCTATACGCGCAAAATTTAAAAAGAAGGACAGAGTTCAAGTTAATATTTAGATATTTTACATGTATATTTTAATTATGGCAGCATATTAAAATATTTTTTCTATAAATGTAGAAATGTAGAAATATTATTATATGTAGAATCTTATTTTTTTACGTATTATTTAAAAATGCTCTTCCAGTATCATGTATGATATGTCTTTAATTATTCATATAAAAAATTCTTAAAAATTATAATAGGGAATTTATTACATATAATTTTATTTTTTGTTCTCTTACAAACATATTCAAATTGTCATCTATATATCTTTTTGAAAAATATCTTTGTGAACTAAAAGTTGTTAAATAAAGATTTTGAAATTGTTTGAGTAAGTTTTCATAAAATTTTGTAAATTTTGAAAGCATTTACTAAATTCTTATTACTAGAAAGAAATTAAATCACTTTACGTTCTTTTTCTTTGCCATGAATAGTCATCATACGTAAGAGAGCAGAAAATTAGAAATAACTTACAACATTTGGAAGCAGCGTAGCATTCAATTGCCTTGTTTTTTTTGCTCGTTACAGTTTGTGAATCTCTACAGAGAAAAATGAATTTTGTAACAGCAATCCAAAACTTGTCACGAGGATAAAAGCGACAGAAAATAAAGTATATGCTATTCTTTTTGTGTTTAGCTATTTCGCGAAGCACGCTCTTCACTAAATTTACTAATTGTAAGTGACAATTTTGTGCATTATCCTTATGGGAATGTAGTAAATGTATTATATCTCACACTCATTGTCAGACTAAATTACATAAAGTCGCAAGAAATCACTTTTAAGTTGAATAATGTATATTGTAATGTAAGTTGAGTAATGTAATGTACGTGACTGTAAAGTTTTCAGTTATAAGTTATCATTTTATAATGTACACAGACAGAAAATATACTGTCGTTAATAATTTCGATTTTTTTTTAAACGAATTAATGTTTAGTTATCCTTTAAATCCAAACTTTTTTGTTCTTTTTCTCGATCGACGGATCTCGTGAGCACATTTAGGGACGACACAGACAAATCACGAGCGTAAAGCGTCTATCCTGCGTGTCTTGTAGCAATTCTCTGCAGCAAAGAAACCAATTCCGTTGCCATTATGCCGCCAATTTATTTTATGTCTTATCCCAATTTATATACTAATCTTAAAATCTCTCACAGAAGCGAGCATTCGCGCTAAAGTTATATCTGGAACAATTATTCATAAATCCGTGGTGGCTTTTAAAATTTTGCACACATTTTCTTATAATTTCACTCGGGGAGAAATAGAGGAAGAAGATAGAGACATGAGAGGAGGAGAAATTATCATTGTTTGTTTTATTCGCAAAGCAAGCAAAGTCGAGGAATCTTATGAAGATGCGTACAATACATCTGCTAATGCGGCGTGCTCCGGCGCTCGCATATTTGCTTAATTAAAAGGTAGATTAGTGAAATGTCGGGCTCAAGTTGCGAGTAACAATACGCGCGGTATTGTGATTATGCAAATTTCTTTAATTTCTCTCGAGCCATCTGCGACGAGCGTTAATGTCGCGTAATAAAAGAACCGAGTTGTGCAAAAGAGTCCTTCTTATACTACTTGCGTCGACATTTTTTTAACCAAGAGTTCCGCTAACTATAGACTAATGGACATTCAGAGCACTGCGTAAAAACATACTCAACAATGGTATATGTAAGTGTAAAGTGATGGAATAAACTTCATATTTGGATTAGTAACAACAAATACTAATTCTTTTAATTCTTAGATATGATTTTTTTTTATTTTTCTTTACTTTTAATGACTCTTGAGACAACATATTAATTTTTCTACAATATTAAGGAAAAAATGTAAAACTTAAAAATATATTTAACTTTTTGACAAATATTTTATTTCATAAGTATCCAGTTTTGCTCTACAAATTCTGTGTTGTAGAATATCAGCAAATTGATTTTTCTATCAGAGCACAAACTGTTCTACTTCGAAATTGTTTCGTTTACAAGTGACATATTGTACAGCCTTGAAAACAATAGAAAAAACCAATTTATATAAAGGCTTAACGATGTGAGAAGCGTCAAACGTTTTATTAAGTTGAATCCGCAATAAAAATCGTAGCAGGCCTATAGTCGTAGCGAGTAGAAGTGTATTTGTCGAAGCGAGAAGAGAGAATATGTGGAGAACGAAAAGGATAGAAGAAAAAAGAAAGAACGCCCAACGCGGTAGGTATAATAAAGAAACGCTCGGTAGCGCGGGGCTTTGAATTCACAACTCTTCCCTCTGCCTTCTCCGTTATTTTCTATTTGTCCAGTATTATGCATTTTTCTTCGCCTATATCACGAAAAACGTTGGTAAAACGTTTCATACTCGCATTCACAAGTGGCCGCGAATCCGCTTTATTAAACTCTTCAAGCGCTGAGGAACGCGCACGCGAATTACAGGCATTATAACGCGGTAACATAGATGATAGAAGCGATAAATTCATAGATGAAGAAGAGATTTTTAATTAAGGCAGGATGAAATGACGAAACACGGAATACCAAGTTTTTAGAAGAGAGAAAATTAAAATATGACAATTGTACATGTGATATGTAAATCTATGAAATTCTTTCAGTATTAAAATTGTGCAAGCACATACAAACTGTAATGTTGTCCGATTTAAAACTACCGTGATATCCTCAAGTATTAAGAAGATTTAGTTTGTAAAATAGAGAACATTGTTTTATTAGTTTGAGACTGAAAATTGCTTATTACGAATCACGATATAGTTATTACGAAACCAATCTCGCAACATGTAATTTCTGCAGAATGAGATCATCCTCCCTTTCTTTTGATCGATGAAGCTTCCAAATATTTTAAGTCCTTCGTCTTGAGACTATCGGATTATTCCATAAGACGGTTTACATTCTGCAGTCACTGCAAGGGATAACGTTTCAGCGATGTAATACTATGCTAAATACGCTTCGTAACGCTCACATAATCCCAGGATATCCAGATCTTGGATAAGAAGAATGTTACATTGCCTGAGAGACAAAGCTTTTGTTGCAAGTAATATGCTTGAATCATAAATCAAAGAAGTAAACCATTTATAAACTCGTCCTCGTTTCATATCCTGTTCACCGTGTTTCAACATTTTCTTGGTTCGAAGAAATCAATAATCTTTATAATTCTTCTGCTCGACATGTGTAACGCATATAACATCATTCATATAAATTCTTTTTTTTTCTTCTGATTCTTCTACATCTACAGAATTAATTTTCTTTTAACACGATATTTAATTTCTGAGAAAACACGTATATAATAATTAAATTATTATTTCTTATTACTTATTACTTACTATTATCAATTTTATTCACTTTTATTCATTTTTATTAAAATTATAGTAAAATTCCTTCTTCTTTCGCGCGCGTGCGCACGAATAAATTTACATTAATTTTAAATTTAACTTGTATCTACTTGCGCTTTGAACTACTTAAAGGTGATTACCTTAAAGTTTTATAAAGTCAATTAACGACATAGGTCTACCTTTTTTTACACTGTGATATTATATTATTTATTTGTTATGTATGTAGTTTATGAAAAAATTTAATCAATCGTATTTATCATTAACATTAATATTAAGGAAATTTTATTTTACTTATTTTTATAATTTTTATAATTTTTATAATTGTGCTACATATATAGGAGCACTATTAAAATATTTAATTCTCAACTTATATGATCACGATTATATAAAGGATTATATAAACCTTTTATAAAGGTTTAATTAATTTTAATAATTATTTTTTTTACACAAATGCTTTCGACACCCTGCGCTTTCTGATAAATACTACATTTTATGTATTTCATCATCGTATTAATAAGTCACGTAGAGCAAGCGAACGTGTATCACAGATGTTAAAAGCTTTATTCAAAGTAGGTACAAAAGAGCCTCTCTGAGTGCCGTACGTTCTTTTCGTTTTTTCGTCTGATTAATCCCGCTTGCAAAATGTTCCCACTCTTTGTTCCTTAGACTTTTGCATTTCTATCCCGTATGACCTTAAGAATTATATTTTTTCTTGTTTCAAATAAAATTGAGTTAAACTTCCCATCAACCTACGAGAAACTTTCGTCCGTCCTTTTTGGTCTCCTAATTTTTCATCAGCCTTACGATTAGTCTTTACGAGAACAGCGCCGCCATTTTAAGAGAAGTGCTCTACTTAACTTTTTATCATGTCTAATTTGCCTCACGTAAGACCTTTCATCCACGGCTGCTTGATAAGTTGTTCCTTAATTGCATCGTCTTATAGAGGAAAGTCACCAATACCGGTACACCAGTTTGTTTATTAATAATAGTTCTTAAACAAAAGCTCAAACTAATAGTTCTTAAACTTAAGCTAAAAATAAGAGTTTGATAGCAGAAATATAAACTAGAAAGTGTCTTTTATTAAATGATATAGTAGTCATTATAATATTATTTCGTATTTTGTACATAATTAATATTTTCGCAACACATGTCAAAAAGAGTGTCTGAGAAATTGGGCTCCAAAACTGGATACAATAAGTGAGGTAAAAGTTGCCAACTTTAGTAATATTATCAGATCTATGTTACTATACCTTTTATTCTTACTGAAAATTGTATCGTTGTACAGCAATTTTATGTTTTAAACCGTATTATGAGAAAAAGATCATGAAAAAGAAAAAAATAAATAAATCGTGTAACTAAGTAATAAAATATATTTTTATATATTAAACAACTAATTTTATAAAATTAAAAGGTTAAAACAAAACATTTTAAGAATAAAAGAAATTTAAAACCTATGATCTATTCTCACGAAAAAATGTAGACCGCTTAACGCTACAGGAGCAATTTTATATTTAAAACTGCATTACGAGGCAAATCTGACAGACATATATATAAATAAAACAGTTTTAGGAAGCTACAAATATATAAAATGATGTAATATTATCAATAATACTTTCCCTATTGTTTAAACTATCCAATTTGTAAGAGAAAATCGTGCAAATTTTATTTTCGCTCTTGAAGAATTCGTTTTTATCAGATTTTATATAGAAAAAAACCACGAATGTATGAACTAGGAGTTTCTATTTCTTTAATTATTTAAGAAGACCATCTTTTTATCGGTATTCATACAGTGTAATGTTTAATTTCCGAAAGATAGGGGGATGCCGCTTTATGGGGTTTGTGCCAGTATTGGCGACTTTCCTCTACGATACATACTTTATTATTAAACATTTTTTTCCCAGATATTTTTCTAATCGTCAAATAATTGGTTATTATTATACCTTTATCATTATATTTTATGAAGAAAACAAAAACTGGGAAAGAACAAAAATATCTATTATGCAACAAAAAAGTAGAAAAGGTAGCAGAATATTTGAATACTAAATATCAAAAGATAACGTAACATGTATACGCGTTATGTACATATGTTTGCTATAATTTTCAATTTCTTGTTAGCGTAGAATTTCTTGTTACCGATTGCAGTATAATTTTTAGAAACAAAAAGGAAATAACTTTATTACTTGATGTTGAAGTTGCTTAAAGAGATTACGTAGTTTAATTTCTTTCTGAAAACAAATATAACCCGAATTGAGAACACAGAAAAGAGAAACCGAGAACAACACTAGAGTATTCACTTTGTTACTTGCAGTTACTGGAAAATAGGTAGCACGGATGGAAACGCTTTACGACCTGTGGAAACTTCGTAATAGTACCGTACCGTTACGACCTCCCGCCCTCCGTTTCAATAAACTAATTGAACCTAAAACTTCTCAAAGCCACATAAAGTCCTAGTCGAACAATATTCATCCGCCATCATAAAATACCATATCACAAAGTTAAAACAGCTAGTAACATTTATTAGAAAACGATTATAAATAAAGATTTCAAATGAAAGTTAACAAAAGAATACAAATTCACTATGTTGTTAATTTTTTCAACTATTAAGAGGTAAGAAATAGTATAAAAAAATGTCCAAAAATATGTTTCATTACTCATTAATTTACTCCACACTCGTAAAAATTTATTCAAAATGTTTATTAATAAAAATACGGTTTGAAAGTTTCTGAAATATTAAAAAGAGAGACGGTGAGAATGTTGATTCCATCGACTTTTCTTTCGAGAAGATTACATACATGCTTTTGCAGCAGAGAAATGTTGTGCGTCTATTGAAAATGTTTTGAACTAAGCAGCGTTTAAGAATAAACACATTATTGAGATAATCAAATTATCTTTAATCAGATAAAGAGCTTCAAAAGAGGAAGAGAAATTTAGGATAGTGTAGCACGCCGTGCGGTTGAGGTAGATTTTCACACTTTCGCATTAACCCATGTATTCCGACCGACTGTTGGCGTTGAAAGTTTCTATACCGCTCGTGAGTTGAGGTGAGAATGTTCGCTCGTCGATGTTGCATTAATAGAAGTTAAGCTTAAGCCATTTAAATCCTCTATGTGGATAATGCAAGTTTACATCAGTTACCCGAATTGTTTTTAAAACACATCGCGCGAAGAGCTAGAAATAGGCAAAAAAATAAAGAAACATTTTTGCTTATACCTGCAATCTAAGCAAAAATGATTATATTTATCTGATTAACTGCGCAATTGATCAATTTGTGACAAGATTATATGCGATAATACAATAAATATATGTATAGTAAACATATGCATAATATTTTCATTCATATATCTGTCAAACGTAAATTTATACATATATAATATATGCCGTTGCGAAATGATATTGTCGATTACTAAGGTAATCGGCGGCATCAAGAACTTGAACGGTCGTTCATGACGGAAATATTACCTCGTCAATGTCGCATTAAGACGCGATAAGTTTAAGTTGGAATCCAATTTGAACACCCGACAGCTTGTTAGAGCTTACCTCGGCTGTGAGTGCAACTTTGACGATGCGCAGATTTAGCATTCGCCAACTTTGAAACGAGCTAACTCAAAAGCGCGTTTCGCGGAGGCGTTCGACAGTACCTACCAAGCAAATTCTACATTCCGCGCACGTATCTACTCGTGAAAGTCCCGCCGAACGTAAAATTGCACAATGAAAAAAACTCAAAAAGTTCCGGAATTACGCATTGCTAGCTTGCAACGTGTATTTATATAAATATCATGTGCATAATTCATATTATACAATATGTATGTACATATGTACGCATGTATGTACACGTGTGCAGATGTGTGTGAGGGGAGAAATATCAAATATATCAAAACGATCGATCAAGAATAAGTTGATGTGTATTAGAAAGAGAATTAGAATCATTGCAACTTACATGTCACCAAGCATAAATTTACAAGAATAAAAACATATCAGTATACATAATAATGTTTACATATATTTCTACTGTGTCAGCAATTAGTAGTGAGATAAGAACAGTGAGATAAAGATTGCGTTTATTGTTCCAGTAGAAATATTATTTAAAATTTAGAATATTTCTTGGAAAAATTTTTAATATTTTAAAATATTATTTAAAATATAGTTTCTGAAATGTCTTAATGTCGTAGGTTAATCATTATTATACCGAATCTTCTGCGGCGAGTACGCCAAATTTGCGCAGTCGTGCCTTATCGCGTTACTGTAGTCAAACCAACCCGTATACTGTTTCAGGCTTTGGTGTACCGAGATGGCAACCTCGTCTCAGGCTCACTCGAGGCGTTAGTGCAGCACATGGTGCCTACGGAGGAATATTATCCCGATCGGGCGTATCTCTTTGCCTTTTTACTGAGCGCCAGGCTTTTCATCAAACCACACGAGCTTTTGGGTGAGGTTTGCGCTCTTTGCGAGCATCAACAGAATCTGAATGGAGAGGGCGGTAAGGTGAGCATCGACGATGCCTACTTTTGAATTAAAATTATACCAAATCCTTATACCACCGCGATCACGCATTCACAAGGCTGGATTACATTATTATTATTATTATTATTATTATTATTATTATTATTATTATATGTATCCTTGTCTGATCGTACTCTCCCCCTTCTTCTATCTTCTTTCATCTCTCTATCGGGAAGTATAAATAGAAAAATTCTGTACAGTCTTTCTCAATCTGCTCTCTCCTCCTCTACTACTTAACATTTGAATGAAATAGACCGTTTCCTTTTTTCTTAGCAAGTCTAGTCAGTCTGTGACATTTTTTTCTTTCGAAAATCAAATTGCAAACAAGTATTAAAGCATTTCCAAGTAGATATTACCGCTTTATTTTTTTCTACGTGGCAATGCCATATGTGTAAAGGTGTAAAGGTATTATCTCAAAACTACGCGCCCTGGTCGTTCTCGTTCACATACACACAAGGTATCACTTCACAAAGTATCACTTCAAGGGCCCCTTAACGATATCAATACTCTGATCTCATATTCTCATCTGACATTCCAAAAGGCATTTTGCCCTGTGGAATAAAAAAATTACCTTCGTCATTGGAAAACGATAAAGTATCGGTATATATCGGTATGTTGTGTGCAGGAACGATTGCATCGCTTCGTACCGCGGCTGGTACAGCTGCTGGCGGAATGGACGGAAACATTTCCGTACGATTTCCGAGATGAGAGGGTGATGGGTCACGTTAGGTCCATCACGCAGAAAGTCGCCGCAGTCGATGCCGCGGCCAGGCAGGAAGTTTCGGCGCTGCTGCAAAACTTGCTGCTACGACTGACGGCTCTGGAAAGATACGAAGAGGGCCTGGCCAGACTGGCGACCGAGGCAGCGACGGAGCAGCTTACACAGGTTCGTGAGTTTCGGTACAAGCGCCCATTTGCGGCCGTCAGCTTGCATTTCGCTGTCCCACCTCGGCTTAGTTAGTGGCTTAGCGCGACATTTTCCAAACTACAACGTTGCTGATCTCTCTGTTAGATTGCGCATGCAATGTTTCTACGCTACGATGATAGGCTAAAAGAAAAGGAACGAAACAGTTAATTTTATAACAATAATCAGCGACGCACACGCTGTCGGCATAATCAGAATTTACAAATAATTTAACGCGAAGATGACGAAAGCTTTTTTCCGCGGAAAAATTAATCGAAACAACGTGTATTAGGTATACCTAAATTCGCGTACAGTACACCCTAGTTTGCGCAAGTTGATTTACATGACTTTTACATTATATACCAACACATTACGTAATTTCCTATTGTCTAGGGGTAGTATTTGTTTATTTATAAAAAAGAACTCTTGTTTCGCATTTCAAACTTCAAATTGGTCAAAGGTCAAATTGGATGTGAAAAAACGTTGATGACGCCATCTCAATCTCATAGTTAGATTTGGATGCAAATTATATCTATATCTAGAAAAATAAGATTTTTCTATGTACTTGACGTTCTGAGGGGCTTTATAAACTTCACAAACAGTCCACACAGATAATAATGAGATAATAAGAGAAAGAGTAATGACTAATGCTCGATCACGCGCTCATTGAACCGAACGCCGCCTCGCGCCGTGCCGTGTGCCTCACGTTCAATACAGATTTTACATACGCTCGTATAACCGGCTTGCCCGGTTGCAAAGCCCGCGTACTCGGTTTACCGTAATCGCATCGACCCTTGGAGGACTTTGAGCATAACGAAACGATAATATTCTCCCTGCGGCGCCCCGCCTCTCTTGTGCATTAATTCTCTCTCACTTCCGACCGTTCCACACATGGATTACACGGATCACACCACTGTTACGTTACCAATATATTGCTTGGTCTCGTTCACCGTCATGTATCGCGCACATATATACGCATCCCGATCGAAACGCACAAACTTGGACATATCCACGTGCGCGTATACACGCGTGCACTTTGCGCGGTTAGTCTAGCCCGGTTAGTGCAGCTTCCATACCGGGAGACGTTAACCATTCCGTTAATTTGATTATCGCGTGCCTATCAGCCGCTTGTAACACCCGCTAATAGGTAATTTGCAGCTACATTAGTTTGTTAAATATACCGGACGGTGTCATGTGTGGCTAATCAGTACGGAATTATGTGGCTGCGTGGACCATTTCGCGTAAACGCGCAAAGGATTACGACGATATTAGAAGGAGAAAAAAAAATATATGTATATATCTTTCTGCAAGTGTCAGCTTTTTGTCATATCTATGCCATCATATCTGCAGAAAATAGTATAGCTGTCTATATTTCATTACAATTTTTTTATTTAGAATACGTAAAATTGGATTGCAATATGAGAAGCATAATTTTGCGCTAAAATAAAAATCCAAATTGAATATATTCAATCATCTTGGGAAAAATTGTAAAAGATTAGAGAAATAATATGAAACTCCAAATATTGAAACCTTAATTTGCATTAATTAACATCTCGATTAAAATAAATAACTTTCGCTTAAAAAATTCGAAATTAAATTATTAGAAATGTGCAAACTGTTTATACAATCAAGTATAAATTTTGTCAATTATAAAATTTTATTTTTAAATGTGATTTTGTGAACCACGTGTTTAGATTATATTTCTATACATTACAGAAAATGACAAAATATGTCTTGTAGAAAATTCAAAATTTCAATATTAAATTTAAAAATTTATTTTTATTAAAATTATATTTTTATTTATGCATCATGATAAACGGTTTATGATAAACGGTTCAGAACATACCCAACATCCATTCTGAATTGGATTATCCTCTAAAATACTAACACTAGCACGATGTAAACGATGAAATTGAGGGAAATCTATATTGAACTTACGCACGCAATAATTCTACCATGAATACGAAATAACTGTTACTTACGTACGGAATGGAATGAAAATTAGGTATTCATATGTTTAAACCGAAAATTTCCATTAAACCTGCGAGATAGAATTTCTGGTGAGTTTGCACCAAAGAATATTAAAACGATTTTGCCGATTGTACGGTAAATGTCGCAAAATTTCTACAAAGAAATAAGACACTTTCAAGTACACATAATTTCCTGGAAATTCCACGAAAACGCAGTTTCTGCTTTCTGAAAAACTTTGATCGATATATGTATACATACATTTATGTATGTAAAAGATGCAATAAATATACGAGATAACAATTTATATTATCCTTTAGGATATTATCTTTTCCTGTCTATTTACTGAATATTTTATATAGATAATCCTTTGTCCTTCTAACAATTTTTCGCTTATAAAAAAGCAAAAAATAATACACAATTTTGCAATCAAAACAGGCTAATCAATTAATTTAATTGTTTGACGATGATGGTGCCACATTCATTAAAACCTCTTTGTTTTATCGAAAACTTGGTACATGAATAAAGCTACACATCTGATACCGCTGTTGCTTTAGCGTGGTTCTTTTAACGTATATGTGATTCGTAATTTGCGCGAAGATTACTTATCACGCGCTACAGGATAAGCTGGAAAAGAAAGACGAAAGCTCGTGTAAGTAAAAAAGAAAAGAATAATAGAAGAAGAAAAGACGAGACAGGTAGAACACGTCGAGCTCTCGCGAAGCTTCGACTTATTAAACCGCAAATTCGCTTCGGCGCGTTTTTCAACTCGTTCTGTACGTGCCACGACGACAGCAACTTCACGAGTTGCAACTCTTGAGACCAATAATTCCCGTATTCCCTTTATCTTTTTCACGTTTCCTCCCCTTTCTCATTTTGATTGCTTATTGCGTTTATTTATTTTTTTCTTTTAACTTTAATTCTGATCTCTATGTTTTTTCTTTGGGGATTTTTATACATTTTATAAATTACAGTGTAATATAATTTTCGTCATTGTCTAATAACAAGAGAAGATACATTAAATTCAATTAAAAGCTTCGTATTTTCGTATTCGTAGATTTTAAAATCTAATTATGTTGTTTTATTTGTCAATACAACGAAACAAATAATCCGAAGCGTAAAGAGCGTTGAATTATTAGTTTGCCGTACTTTCGCAGCAGTCGTTCGTTACGTGTCACACCAGAAAAAGACTATTTCTTTTTACTCAAGACGAGAAGTAACTTACGAGACCAATCATGAGTTTTGATATTTGTTTTCTTTCTATCGAGCAACTTCTAAGTGCATCCTATATCGAAAGCTGGCAGAAACATTTCACGACTGCATCCTCTTCGCCTTCGTTAGAAATTTCGTTTTAACTTGCAATTTATTTTATCCGTTGGTTCAGATGAATTTCGCTTTCTTAAAATGAAACTGCATGGGAAATTATGGCGTGTGCATGACATTTTTTGTTACGGGTTATCTACTCGTCTTTGCCTTATCTCAAAATTGCCTTTACTGAGGAAAGCAATTTCTTAGCATCGGAGAGAATAGAAATAAACAACATCATAATTGAATATTATTTTTTCTTTGTTGCATAATATGTATATTAATACATTATTTCCAGTCTGCGGTATTGGCAATGAAATTGTTAAATCAGTTAAAGTTACAAATTTTGTTGTTATATTGTATGTAAATATGTATGTTAAGCGCAAAAATTTATTATATGAAACGAAGGAAAATTATTTACTTTCTAAAAATAACTCGTGAATAATTTTTAAACTTTCCGCTATCATGTTGGAATAATCAGTATTACTTATTATGTTACAACATTGAATTAATTTAATTAAAAGCAGTTAAAAAGATATTATAAAATATATATTCAGCAAGCTTCAACGAACTACATATTAATTATGTGCAAAAGCTTCCACCAAATATGATAAATATCATTCAACTTGCAAGAAAAATTAATGTCATTTTAAATTAACAATTTTTATTTGAAATTTATGTCATTTTTTGTTTCGTTGAAATAATACCCTATCTATATTTTGTTACACGCGCGCGATGAGGCAACGGTTAAGAAAATTTATTACTAACCATTCAATACGAGAAATCACGCCGCGGTTTTGCAATGCAAGCATGCGAGCAAAGAGGAGAAACTATACTTGCATATCCCATAACAACCCTTCTTTGGTCATTGCGCCGAATGTAATATCGCTCCCTAGGGAATTTCTGAACAATTCATAACTTTGACACCATTAAACAATTACGTCAGATCTTCTCAACGACTTTGCTCTAATAATTGCAAAATAGTTCCATCTCAATAGTTTCTATTAATTTCACTATCGTAATTGGTGTTAAAAAGCGAAAAAAGTGATTGTTCAATAACTGCTGAAAAGCAATTCTTAATATTGGAATACCCATGCGAATGGATTGGACGGACGTTCCATTTCCATGATTGACTTAGGAAGAAGAGAAAATACAACTAAACTTGAATTTTATTTTATCTTATCTCGTAATTTTTGCGATATATAAAAAACTTTCATGTTTTTCTCTGTTAAGTAGACGATGTAGCAAGACGATGTCACAAAAATTCATTTTATCTATCACACATAATATTTTGTGTTTAAGAGTTTTCTTTATCTATAAAAAAAAAGTTCATATTTTGATTGCTTGCTACGAGATAGCTGAAATTCGTTTCGATATCTTTTACAGAGCAGAATTCCACGTAAAGATTCTTGAATTTTCTCTTTTACGGGCATGCTCGCCAACGCAATTTCTTCTTTTTCTTAGTCTCTGTCCACTTCTGTGCCTGGCACTTCAATAATACGATCGGCGATATAATTCGATAGAGGCAAGTCCGTCTCAGAGTGCCATTTCCTCCTAAACGGATCACGGCCTAGTGATTTTATTCGTCGCCTCTTGGCGATGTCTTTCCTTCTCTGCCGCAATCGGAAAAGATATGTACATATACTTATCATCATCTATCAGTCTTTGCAAACCAAAGCTATCAAAGGGTACGTATACATGTACATACCCATAGACTTGCAATTAGACGAAGGATTGAGAATATAAAGGATGCATCCACGCAAATCCCCTTCCTCTCTTTCTCTCTTTGGTATTGTTCTTTCAAACGTTGCAATAAAGAGAGTAAATAAATCAAATAGAATAAAGCGGACAAGTACGAAGAATAAAGAAATCGAAGCTGTGAAAGGTTGAAATCTTATCAAAACAGATGGGAAAGTATACAAGTCAATAGCGACACGACAAACGGTGTAAATGCTTATTTGTTAGATACCATCAAGTACTCAGACGAGTTTTCCTTTCCTCGTGTAACGATTTGTCCTATCGTTTCTCTTGTAATCTTATCTATCTTTCTCTTGCATTTTCTTTCAATGAGATGATTTTAGAAACCATTTCAGATATCTCAAAGCAAGCAGTCAAAATACGAACTTTTGTTATATATTAAAGATATTTTTTAACACACAATATTATGTGTGTATGGTAGATAAAACAAATTTTTGTGATTCGCGAAAATTTATCATTTGAGTAAATGAATATGTGAGATCTACTTTCGTGTTAAAATAAATATTGATAAATACATAAAATAACTGTGCATAGTTAAATGTATCATTTTGGACATGTCAATATAAAATTATTATTTTATTATTTAGGTGGATATCACTGAGCTCTGCCCATCAGCCACTGTATTGGCACAACAATTGACTCATGTAGAACTTGAAAGACTCTCTTACATCGGGCCCGAGGAATTTGTGCAGGCCTTCGCCAAAGTGAGTAGTTCATTTCTAAACAGAATTGCACTTGTTTTGCACACTTAAATTATTTTACAAGTACTTTTACAATAATTTCATAATTGTATTGCAAATATTATATTAAACGCAATTATTTTCATTATTCTGCCAGGAATCGCCGCATTTAGAAACATCTTTCAAAGATATGAAGAAAACACGGAATCTCGAATCATATGTTCAATGGTTTAATAGATTGAGCTACTTCGTAGCGACGGAAGTTTGCAAGGTAAGTATAATATTATCGTTTTAATGCATATTAACATTCTTTACAACTGTGCAATTTTGTGCATAATTCTTTGTTTAATCAAATGTTGTTTAATCAAAAATCTTTAATGAAAAAATAAAAAAATTATTTTTCAAATTTCTCAAAAGATTGGCAAATGTGTTAGATATTCCATAATTAAAACTTTCTCCCTATTTTTTCAGCACGCGAAGAAAAAGCAGCGCGTTCGTGTCGTCGAATACTGGATTGAGACTGCTCGAGAATGTTTTAATATCGGCAATTTCAATTCTTTAATGGCGATTATTGCTGGCCTCAACATGTCTCCGATATCTCGCTTGAAGAAAACGGTAAGAGGGCACATCAATTTTTGTTTAATTAAGAACAACATAATTTTTGCTTATTTTGAATATTAAAAACGAAAATAATACACATTTAGAATTATTTTATATTTCTATTAAATCGTATAATATTTATTATATATATATATATATATATATTCATGTATATGTATACATGTATATATGTATATGTATATGTATACATGTATATATATGTATATGTATATGTATACATGTATATACATGATATATATATGTATATACATGTATATACATATATATATCTATATATATGTAATAAAGATACACAATAAATTTATGCACTCTTATATAATTTATTATATCTTCAACATTATAAATATTTTTTATATATGTATTTATATTGAATCGACATAATTGGTTTATAAATTTTATTAAAATCTTGGAGTAATGAGTCTCGCGAAAATTGCATTCCGGTAAATCCAGTCCGGTAAATTGAATCCGATATCTATACATTTTATTCGTACGTAAATATCTGGGACAATACATGCATATACCTCTCAATTTTTCGATCACGCTAGCAAAGAGCGTATTTGAAAAATACGAATATTTGCAGAATACCAGACCTCGACACATTTTTTGCATTAAAATGCAATGTTAGAAGGATAGGGAGGAGATAATGATAAAAACACAACCGGTATATCCATTCGTTTACCTCTTGGCGGAATCGCGTCAGAGCAATAGGCCGCTTGTAATCTGTTCAACATTGCTAATGCAATCAAACGCCGAGGAATAAATTTTCGCGCTGTTTCTCCGCAAAGAAAGAAGCGAGTGGGTTTTAAATCAAAACAGGTCATTTTTTCATGTGCAACACTTTCCATGATATTTTCGCGAATAATACACTGCTCAAAAGAATTATGGCATCAAAAAATTTATACCAAAAATTACCGAAATTTAACAGATCATAACTCTGCGAGAAATAATCGTAGAGCAATAAACTTTTTTTTAAATTAAAGGTTAAAATCTCAGCTTTAAAATAGTGTACATATTTTTTTGATTAGGGACATTTATGCAACAGAAACCCCTTAAATTAGAGGGCATGTTTGATATTTTAAAATTAGCCTAATTTAAAAGCGTGCACGGACTTGGATAATTTTTTTCGAGCATGTAATATACATCAAATGAAAGCCTAATTCTTCCCCTTTAATTTGAGTGATTGTTGATTGCTGTGCGATTGTTTTTGACCGAGTTATCAAGGTTTGAAGAAGAAATAGTCATTTTGTCTTTGATCACTTATTACTCGTAAACAAATCGACATACAGTACTCCGCGACAAAGCATTAAAAAGCTGAAAGTCAGCTCTTTCAAACGCTGTTATTGTTTTCTTCTTAGCCTTACTTTTTCTAACCAAAAATTAAGTTCAAATGTTATGTAAAAAATCACATATTTTACATTTCTTCTTTAATTCGATATATTGTCATGAAAAAAGATCCAATCAAATCACCAAAGCAAAGTTTCGTAGTTCAAATATACCACAATAAAAAACAATAACGTTTATTAGCTAAAACATTTTTATTCCATGTGTCAATTGTTCTTGAAATTGTCTAAATTGCTAAAAACTAAAAACTAGCGATATTCCGTTAAAGTTAAAATTTTAAACTTGAAAAATGCATGTTTAATTTCTTAAGCCGTTCTTTCTTCATTTACTGTGGTAAAGCAGGTCGAGTCTTTTAATTTTCAATTTAAGTTAGATCTGCGATTAAAGTCAAAATGACCATTTCTTCTTCAAACCTTGATCGGTCAAAAAAAATCGCACAACGATCAGCAGCCACTCAAATTAAAGGGGAAGAATTAGGCTTTCATTTGATGTATATCACGTGCTCGAAAAAAAATTATCCAAGTCCGTGCACGCTTTCAAATTAGGCTAATTTCAAAATATCAAACATGCCCTCTAATTTAAGGGGTTTCTGTTGCACGTCTCTAATCAAAAAAATATGTACACCATTTTAAAGCTGAGATTTTAACTTTTAATTTAAAAAAAAGTTTATTGCTCTACGATTATTTCTCGCAGAGTTATGATCTGTTAAATTTCGGTAATTTTTGGCATAAATTTTTTGATGCCATAATTCTTTTGAGCAGTATAATTTAATTTAATTTAATTTTCTTATATTTCACATAAAAATTAATTCTACGAAATTGTTTTCAACGCACTATGGACGCGGAAGGAGACGTTAGGCAATCGACGAAAAGAAAACGAGGGCAGAGCAATCGAATTAGCTTGAATTGAATTTTTTCTTGTCGCGGTTGGCTGTGACGCCGCAGAAAAGACCCAAAATGTGGCTGGCGATTTGCGTTAATTAAAAAGTTTCAAGTCAAACGACATTGCTCGGCAACGTTGTCCTCGCGCTATTGCCGTTCCTTTCGTCTCGTTGGGAATTAGCTAATTGCTCGACCAGCGTTCCACGTCCACGGGGAAGGACTCACGCTATTACGTATTCTCGATTTCCACGTGGATGCACTCCATCCAGGAATTCCTTTAATCCAGTCGTCTCGCTCCCGACGGAACGCTCTCTCGGATAGCGTTTCCGAAAGCTTCCATATATATTTAATATTTATCTCAATAACGATAGGGTAAAGTGCCGTGCTTCACATTCGAGAACAAATTAAATCTTTAATTACTGCGAATCTGTCCATGATTAATACCATATAATATGAAATTATAGGAACAAAAAGTACAAGAAAAGAAATTAACATTTCATTCATAGTCAGGTCATTATATTAATTAGCTTCCTTCACCGCATTATCTCAAAAAGCACGCCTAAACCCTTTAATGTCACATTTACTGTCAGTTTTTAATTAATCCAAAATTTAATTACAACTTATATAAACAGCAATTTTATTCTAATTTTTCTTTATGTTATTTCTTTCTTCACTAATAATCTGTAATTTAATAGTTTAATAGCTTAAGATGTATTATTTATATACTAATATAAAATATTACATTTTTACATAATAATATATGAAATATGTTCTAAAATATAAAATAATATACACTTTTATGATAAAATATAAAATATTTGATTAATCTTACATATTTTTATCATACATGTTTCTTATTGCATTAATTTTTTATTTGAAATCAGAGTAGAAGTTGGCCAATTGTTGAACCCTTTATAACAAGAAATATCCTCGTCCTCTTTTTAGTAATACAATCGTGCCGCGAATCGAATCACAAGAAATATCGGGTTGTGGAAAGCTTTTTCCTTGATTTCAATTACAAGTTTAACCAACCGTTCTCTTCTTCCTTTCCTTCTCATCCCCTCCCCCATTTACCTCTCTTCTTCCTACTTCCAATCCTCTCTCTCTCTCTCTCTCTCTCTCTCTCTCTCTCTCTCTCTCTCTCTCTCTCTCTCTCTCTCTCTCTCTCTCTCTCTCTCTCTCTCTCTCTCTCACATGCATACACACAAACTAAATGCTAATGTTTAATGTAAACGCTTATGCTATAGAGTATAGTATACAGCGTTCATTTAACTGGACCAAACTGATTTATATAGAAGGTATGCGAAATAATTATTGAAACTATCAACGAACATGTCAGTAGTGCAGAGGGTTTGTTCGGTAATTTTCATTAATGAAAATTTAACGTTCCCTACTTTTGTGTTAACACGTGACTGGAGCTCCATTTACGAGGAGCAAGCTATCACAAAAGCATAATATGTTCCGCGGCAGTTAAATCGTCAGCAATTAATCGATGTAAACTAGTATAAACGCAAAATAATCGAAGATAACGCAGTTATTTATGATATTTCTGTTGTTTGTTAATTAATTTTCTTAAATTGAAAGATTTTGATACTTTTCATTGAATAAAATTATGTTTGTCAATACAATTAAGTCCTTCCTTATAATTTATTAATCAGTTAGATTTTGCGATCTTCAGATTTTTACTTTTTACGTTTTGAAAAAAGTTTTTTTCAAAGGAAATTTCTTGTTACTTGCAACCCCTATGTGTTCTATTATTCCTATTATTTCACTAATCTTTTTCTAGAAAGTAGATTCTGTTTCTTTCATACGATAGTATTCCGACATCCTTTCCGGCGTAACCAGTTTCAATTTACCGGATCTGGCAGGAGTCTCCGATTGCTACTGTTTTTGCTCTAGACGAGCGTTTCCGGTGAAGTCGAATCAAGTCGGGCCAAGAAAAATGGCTCCCACGACGGGTAGGAAGAAGTCTCTGTAGGAGATCAAGTATCTGTGAGACAGGATCAAAAGCCTTGGCAGACAAAACAAGATTTTGTGCAATGTAGAAAATTATTTGTAGAATAAATAATCCAGAATAATTTTAAACATGCATTTCAACATTAAGATTTTAAAAAAGGAATGTAATTAAAGATAGATTTTCATATTTAAAAAAATTTTTTCTTTATTGAAAATCTGCACGAAAAACTTATCGAGATATAATTTATTTCGCGAAATGTATTGAAACTGTATGAAAATGTATGAAAACCGAACGACAAGAAATAAAAAGTAAAGAAATTAAAGGCGTTTATCAATATCAAAAGTTTATAAAAAGTAAAAAGACTAGAAGATATAAAGGCATTTCAGTCGTACATTAATTCAGGCTTGAATCAGATGCAAATATTATTCATCGATTATCTGCAGCACCCTTAAACGAACAAAGCCTGTATCTCCGCATCAGATCAAATTAAAAAACGAGATTAAATCGATAGAAACTAAATAAATTGAGCTATCAGCTCAGATATTTGTACGTTTTGTCACAATTATCGAGTATTGTATATGTATACATATAATAAAATAAAAATATAATACATATATTACAAAATTATATATAAATGTTTTATTGATTTTAAGAAAAATGTTAAACTTTAGCATTAATAAAACACATAAAAAATTATTGAAATTTGTTACGTAATAAAAGTACACAACTTTGAATTTTATGATTATTATACTGTAATATTACCATCTCTTTATATTTATATAGTAAATATTACTTATTATTTTTAATTTTAATCTGTTACCATATCTGAGTAAATATTAATGTGTATAAAGAATGATCGTCAAATATATTAATTGTCAATAACGCGTAAAATTATGCGTGAATGGAGATAATCTCCGAATGTCATTTGTTTGTACTGCCATTCCTCACTTCTCTCATTTCGTAGTTTGTAAACTGCTCGCGGAGACGAAAGACGCTCGAGCACAGGAGCGATATTAGCTGTAAAAGATATAAGCGCTTTGACGTGTGTTGTCCCACGCTTTGTCGACTATTTTTATAGAACTAGTGGCACAGTACGCGCGCTTCGCGCGTGCTATTTTCCTCTCCTCCTTTCTTCAGAATCGGGGACCTTTCTGTCTTCTGTCTCTTTCCACTCTCTCTCTGTTTCGCTCGACGAAAGGCTGGAGAGGGCGAAGCGCCGCGGCTCGCTTAATAATAAGTTGGACATACCTGATGTATGCCATAACGCGTGGCTCAGTGGTCTGCGCGAATGATTGGTAAAGACAAGGTCCGTGGTTCGATCCCGGTCAGGCCAAAATTAAATACAGTTGTATTTCTTGTCTTTTATGGATCCAATATTCGATCCAATGGCCACAACGCAGTAAAATGTCCAATGCTCGTGTTGGACACTATATAATTTACAATCCCTATATGGGATTATGTTCATTATTTCTCTACTGGGATTTTTATAAGGAATCCAGTATGGCCCAGTGACCAGGATTCTTTTTTTTTTTTAAGAATGAATCTAACTCTTTAAAGAGACTGAATCTTTTCAACTCGCGTAGGAAAAATCGCGAGAGGCGATTTGGTCTCTGGCCGGGATTGAACCACGGACCTTGTCTTTACCAATCATTCACGCAGACCATGAAGCCACGCGTCATATACATGAATTGTCAAAACTATCACAATACACACATTTCCGCGATGATACCTACTCTCGCAGCACGAAGTGAGCCAAAGAAGCAATCAGTATCGCGGAAAAGCGACAACAATTATAATAAATCTCTACATCCCCTTTTTAAGAGAGTATATTATTTAACAGAGATAAAAATTTCAGTAAAATGGATGGCATTAATTATGTATGTATTTAAAACTAATATTGTTATTAATTATTACTGTGCATAGCGAGGATAACGATTGATTGCTTAAAGAGAATCGTGTTTTATATGCTTCATTTTGCAAAATAAGAATTCGCACAAGTACGTGGATTCAAACATTAAAGAAATTTTAAATCCAAAGTTATGTAATTGTGGAAATTTGGCTTCGTTAAAAATTTCAAAAAATTCTACATCTATTTCTGGTCACGATTTCAGTGTAATGTCATTTTGTAAATGTACATTACACAACTCTAACTGGAGATTAATAGTCTGTTCACCTATTTACTATTGGAACAGTTCGAGAAGTTCCGAAAAGTATGAAATTTTGTTCTAACATTTTAAAATCACGAAATTTTTATCTCTGTTAAATAATCCTATAAAAATAGTCGACAGAGCGTGGGACAACATACGTCAAAGCGCCGATACCTTTTACAGTTAATATCGCTCCTGTGCTCGAGCGTCTTTCGTCTCCGCGAGCAGCCTACAAACTACGAAATGGGGAGTGAGGATGGCAGTAGGAAAAATCAGCCGAAAAGTGCAAACCGGCCAAAGGCCTAATTATTTCTAGAAATTATTTCTTTAAGATTCTCTATTTTTACAAACATACGATTTTCTATAATTTTATTTGTTTTGTCTTGTTTTAAAGAAGACAATCTATATACTTAATATAGGATACATTATTATGATTTTCAGTGGTCGAAGGTACAATCGGCCAAGTTTTCGATTTTGGAGCATCAAATGGACCCGAGTAGCAATTTCAGTAGCTATCGCAGCACATTGAAGGCCGCAATGTGGCGTAGTGCTGGCGCCACAGATGAACGCCAGCGAATTGTAGTGCCCTTCTTCAGCCTTCTCGTCAAGGATTTATACTTCCTCAACGAAGGTTGCAGTAACAAGTAAGTAATACTAAATATATTGATACAGTCTCTATTTGTATAACTTTAAAATCCATAAATTATATATATATATATTTTTTAAATTAATTCTTAATACTCAAGATCAATTATGCGTTTCAGACTGCCAAACGGTCACATCAACTTTGAGAAGTTCTGGCAATTAGCGAAACAAGTGACTGAATTTATTGCGTGGAAACAAGTTGCCTGTCCATTCGAAAAGAATCCGCGCGTTATTGCCTTTCTCCAAGCGAGCCCTATACAGACGGAAAACGGTAACCGATATTCAGTCTATTCCGCCATGGAAATACGAAAACATGAAATTATTCGATTCTGAATGTCTTTATTTCTTTTTTACAGCACTTGCATTATCATCTTTCGATTGCGAGCCGCCCGATAACAATCCGGAGAAGGAACGTTATAAAGCTTTAAAGTGAGTATTGCATCATATTATTGAGATACAATATTCTTAAGATATAATTGTTATTATTTTTTAAAGTAACTACTCATATATACATAGCTATATATACGAATGTTATATATATATATATATATATATATATATACAATATATATATACAATACGAAAATTATTATTAAGAAACTATTGGTGAACATTCGTTATAATCAATTTTAGCAGAACAAAATTTCCGTGCAATATAATAAAATCTTATCAACTTTCTCTGAACAATATCAATATATACATGAAGAACATTGTTTTTAATATAATGCAATGTATATATAATTTCAGAATTTAAAATGATATCCTATACTGTATTCAATTCCACAATATATTAACTTAATGCATCGTATTGCTATGTGAATAAATAAATCTGCAACTATACAACAGTTGTATTTGACATATATATTTAATTGCAAAACAATTTTATAAAATTCGCATATGTATTATGTAAGCAAGAAATAACGATTTTTTTTACAATTATGTTATATGTTAAAGGTCTGAGATGAATGCCCAGTGAAAGCGAGCTATGCTGAAACATGCTGAATGGGAACGATATTGAATATAAATATATATGAAAATACATTTATAAATATTAATATATTCATAATCGAAGTTAGTTTATGCGCAAATATGATGAAAAGCGAAGAGTGAGTGGAAGAGCAGCAGCGGACTAAAATGTTGCTAGGGCAACTTACGTGAAATTAGATATTTCTGTCCTGCGAATTTATCGTCAAAAACAACTCTCAGCGACGATTTGGCATTATCAAAAGTATCATCTAATCGATCGAAATAATTACATAAATTTTTCTGTTGGGGTTTCTTTTTTTATTATATGTATATCATATTTAAGAAAAAGAAGAAAGGAAAAGGGAAAAAAATGTAATTATTACGTTCTTGATATTAATTTTTATAGTCAAGCTATTTCGGTCATTTGCAAATGGAATGAAGAATTGAGATTGTTTGTGCAGCACAACCGTGATGACGTTCATTAAAAATTTATTAATTTCGTATCAACAAGACTGCTAATCAATTGATCGATTGCATCTAAATGATAATCGAGATTAAAATGCTAATTATCAGTAAACGAGATTGTACAGATCGATTAATTTTGATCAATATTCCTGGATCGAAAACACCAAATTTCTGAAATTTCAATCATCTTAATGACCAAAAGTCTTCATAGTTAACATGACGTGAATATAGAATTAAGAACACCTCTACTCGAGGCGGACTATGAAATTCGCTCGACAATGTCGCGTAGCCGTAAGTATAGTTCCTAAGCCTTTAGCTCGCCGCGATCTTTTCTCTCGAGCGAGAAGCGAATCACGACTCTCTTTACACGTCCGAACACGTCCGGGTGCGACCGGGTGCGAAAAGCCTCGTATCCGCTCGAAAGAGACGCGATCGGCATGTTTAACTTTTTGTACATAGTCCTTTTGATATACGCTAACAGACTCCTAGATGTGAGAAATAGGGTCGTTCCTGTAGAGTAAGTCTGCGCGCGAAGTTCGAAAGATATATCATAAGGATCGTCGTGCACGTACTTAAGAGGCGGAGAGATTAATCGCGAGAAATTCGTGAGAACAGTCACGCGAAGCGAGGAAAATAACAAGGTCGAAAATTTCGGCAAAATAACACGGCTCAACCGTGAACTCGGGTTTCATATATTTGATATATTAATTCCATATGCATATAATAATCGCTTTTTCTCCGTTTTCCTGTGACGCACGTGACTATAATCTATAAAATATAAAATAAATGAGAAATTGCACAAATATGGAGCTACGCGCGATATAACGACTGAATTCGATTGCAACAGTTTCGTCGCATACATTTCTTTCATAAAATTTGGCTGCAAATAAAATCGGAAAAACATACGGAAAGCACTCGACATATTGTAATCATAAATTATTCTTGCGGATTACAACGTGATATAGGTATTACACATTACACATTTATGAAAACGCGCGTTTACTTTTTATTAATATTTATTAATACGATTTAATTTACAAATGAATAATTGTAAGATATTATAAATTTAGCATTGAAATATGTTCATCATGGATGTCTCAAAGTACATCTGAATGTCACGACAATGAAATTATTGTCAAAAATCGACAAAGTTGGCTTTTCCCAAAACGACGTGGGTTCGGCATTAATTAACGTGATTACGAATTGTAAATGTAGTATGCCGTGCCTTTGATCAAACATAGCGAAAATGTATTGAATGCAAAATTTACAAACGAAGTATTATCACGTAAAATTATGGAATATTGAATGTCAAAGATGTGTTCTTAACGCGTGCGTCGCTGTTTGTCGTGGGATCATATACTTTTTCCATTAACCCACAATATTTCTATAATATTCATAATTATATACATATGTACAATAACTCGTAATTTCGCGGTCGTTATACTTAATAATCGACAGAAATTACGGTTTTGCCGGATAAAGTTTCCACTTCTATGTTCAGACAAATATTTGCTCAGATAAATTCGCAAAAAAAAAAATATGTGTTTCTCCGAACAGTTATAGGGACCAAGAGTTCGTTTCTCCTGGGTACGTAAACCGTGCCAATGGCATGAAGAAATACCGGGAAATTGCAGTGGCACGATCGAAAAGAGGGAAACAAAACGGATTGTTTCGAATTTTACTCACCGAAATCACGACTTCGCAGCCTGAGAGAAAAATTGCATGCAAATCAGAACGTGTTCGAAACCGCAAACCTCATTCAACTGAAAGAAATATGTATAGATTGAAGAAATAACAACGTCATATAATAATATTTCATAATTTTTTGAAACGTTATAACGTGCTACGAAATAAGACATCTTCGAGTTTGTTCATTGCTCTTTTATATTTTGTTTATTTCTATTTGGTTTTTAGTAAGAATTCTATATCTGTTTTTTTTCTCAAGATCAATAAAATAATCGATATACACATATTGATAGATGTAGTCAGTCATGATTGTCTCTCATTGACAAGAATACATTCCATTGCATTTTTCATATCCTATATCGAAAAGTTGGAGATAATTTTAATTTTTTTCTCTGTACATCTCTCTTTCAAGTAACATATATTCTTACGAAATTTTAATTGCATTTTTCTCTCAGCATCAGAAGTAGAAAATAACAAGCAGATATGAAATGCACTTCGTGTTAGGAGTACAGAAGTGTACAGACAGATCGCGTAACAAAGAAAGTATCATTTTATTGATCGAAACGACAAATTATGCGAGCTCTGCGCAAATCAGATCATCGTAAAGAATACTCATCTCGATATATAATTAAGATCATTAACTCATGCCGCAAGTTCGTCATGAAGAGCGATTATCTACTTAATCCATATATTTTTCCCAATCGATTTTTATTACCTTTACATGTGTATTTATTATCAAAAACTAAACTTGTCAAGTAATTTTTATTCGTGAATGCCCTTTTGCCGCGTATATAAACTTAAATGTAAACGTACGCTTTTCATTAAGAAATGCTTTTAATACTTTTTATAGATAATATATATTAATATAATAATATAGAAATGTTAGATAAAAAAGAAATTTATGAACATGCGCCGAAACTTGTTATTATTAACGAACATCTTTTTGAACATTTTTACAAATTTCAAAGTGACCAATCCGTAAAATCCGTCACTATTTACTTGCCATTTTATAAATTATATTTGATTATAATATTTACATTATTATAATATTTGACTCGCTTCGTCCAGTATTATTCAATTATTAATAACTCACGAATATTCGAACGAGATCTGGTTGCGCCGCAAGCTCGCGGCAATTTTCCACAAGTGTAACAACTCGACGATTACACATGCACGTTATCGTAAATCAATTATTAATGATAAGACTAATTATATTGTACCATCTTAAGCGGCGTGCGTGTTACATTGTCAATATTCATAGCGTTATATCGCGAATCTATAATCGTCATTCGTGTTCATGAATTCCTATTCCCCTTGACCTCTGTTAATGTACTCGAAATCATGTACCCCCTTTTATTTATTTTTCGTTCCTCAAACAGCCTCATATGTTGGACGACGTTTCTATCATGCAATTTTATACGATTTTCTTGTAACAGATAATACGATATGTTTGTCAATTAATTGTAAGAATGTTGTTGTGAACATACGACATGCGACACAACGATGCAGAAGCTGCTTCTATAATCGAGCCAAGTATTTTCCAGTTGTTCATATTCTCTGTTTATTATCACTATATCGCGATCTCTTATAATCTTTATCACTATCTTTCTCCTCGCGTTCGATGACACTAATGACATTCTGTAGTTAACGATATTGTACATAAAAAGATGATCGTGTGTGTATATACAATTATATACGTATCTATACGTTATTTAGATTTAAATTATAGGCCGTAACCGAATTTAGGAGTCAACGCAGCGAAAGCGAAAACGGATCCGTTTTGCGTCGAGATCTACGATTAGTATTAACGATCATAATTGCGGATCGATCAATCCGAAATTGCCTAACATCACTTTCAAGTATACACGTACGTTCATTCTCAATTTATTGGGAAATGACGATAACTTTTGCTTAATGTCTAGTCATTAGATCGTTAGTTTGACCTGAATTTGTGTCATTAAAAGGATGGACCAATTTCATAAAAAAAAATTTTTTTAATTCAAATTATATAAAATTATTTAAAAATTCTTTCAAGACTTCCAATTATGTCAAAATGCGCTACGATGCAGTCTTTTCTCCATTACATAATGTTCTAAAGAAGTTATTATCCAAATTTTTGGAAGACACATTTTTTTATATCAATGTTTTATAATTTTATTACTACATTTTTTTGCTGTTGCATATGTCATCATGACATATTTCCCAACGACACAGATTCGGGTCATTTTATGCCGAAATTAAGCGAATTCAAGTTAGATTTAATATTAATTTACATACTAAGCGCGCATATTTTTGATCGACATTCCCTTAAGTGATATAAAATCGTAATTGCACCATACAACAAGTAGGATATACCCTTTATAGAATTCTGTGAACAATTCATCTTGTTTGTTATCTCGTAGCAAGTACAATTGATATATTTAATCTCTTTTAATTATTTTTTCTGCACTGAAAAATGATATTATAGCTAAAATTTTAAAACGACAAATATTATTTACAGGATTAAAATCATTAGTTCCTTGCCAAGAAAAATTGTAACAATCAAAATTTATAAATTTCTTTTTATTTGCAAATGTTTATAAACACAAAATCGATATAACATATGCTAAAGTTGAGCATAAAAGTTGAATTTTCAGTTTTACGAAGATTGCACCGAAAATGATGATTCGTGATGCTATAAATAACAATAGCAGCCAGCATATGAATATTCTAGCATGAATGTTATTAGTATCGAAAATGGATGTGACATTTTATAGCGAAAAGCTAAAAAGAACTTTTATTGCTGTATACAGCAAAAATATCAATCTAGCTAGACATTTTGTAGAAGAGAAGGGAAATATTCGTAAAATTGAATTTGATGTTCTCTGCTTGTAATTCTTAGATTTTTGCAAATTAGCAATCATGACTTTTGGTGCAATCTTCGTGTTAAAATGTAAGATCTTTCCAAACTCGATGTAAAGTCGATATATCGTTTTTTGATGTCTTGATATTTTATATACTAATTATAATCATTGTTTTTATATTTAAATGTCTTTTAAGAACATCAATGTTGTAAAAAGTAATTTGATAAGCAAATTTTAGTTTTTGTGTGATCAGCTACTTTGATGATACATCAATCATAACAGCATAATGTTATTCACTGTACAGCTATATATGTTTACATTGAAAACACATCCTTTTTTTCGCGCCTGTCTATATCTTCCATTCAATTTGTATAAATGTCATCCGTTGAATTGTCATCTTGGATTGAATCGGATTAAATATATTGGGACTATTGTACATAAAATAGGCTCAATCATGTAAAAGCCACAAAAAATCAGCAATTACAATTACTGTAGGAAACGAAGATGTCTTACGAAATAAACTGGAAACTAACAGAATTATTCTGACTATTTTATTGTTATTTTTGTATTTTATGACAAATATTTACGTTTTACTTTGTATGTTTACATCGAAATACGCATAAATGCCAAGATAAATTAACAAAAGAATGATCAAAGTGAATATACATGTATATGATATAATAAGTATCTTTCTTATTTACAGGCAACGATCAAATTTGGTTTTGTCCTTTATAAGAAAAGTAATAAGAGGCACAAACCATTTACGTGTGACCGAAGATTCTTTAATTTTGTCATTTTATCTACCTGCTAACGATTCTCTAATTTTCTTATCGATCCAACGGCGATAGTATGCTACACGAACGTAAACTCCAGGTCTATTCGCTTTGCCGCAATGCTGACCCCAACTAGTTATCCCGTATAAACTGAAAGCACCTAATACAAAAAAAAGAATACGACGTTTAACAGTACTGTTACAGATGCAAATATTAAATTTAATTCAATATACACTATTTCCTCTTTTTTTTTCTTAAATAGAGTTTGCAAGCTTTAATTCTCTTGACGGTCTGTCGTGTAGGATTTTTCATATTCACGATTAATCTACTAATTATTTTAACATTACCGTTATGATAACATGCCAGAGGACCGCCAGAATCGCCATCGCATGTGTCAATGCCCTCATCAAGATATCCAGCGCACATCATTCCGTCGCTTATGGCACCTTCACCATAAACATAACTAGCTCGGCAAACTGACTGATCTAATAAGGGCACCCAGCCATATCGTAGATCTTTCGATTGCGCTGCAAAAAAATCTAATGAGCACCCTACGAGGTTCAATTTACGGTAATCCTTTTCAGTTTCATTTCACTTACTCGTCTTGCCCGTTTCAACACTGCCGAATCCGCTGATGGTGCAATTCAATCCGGGCGAATACTCGATATTTTCAGGCGGCAGGCAAATTGGCATAACATCTTTGCCAAGTGGAATACCGAGGCCTTTAAGTAGAACCAAAGCAATATCATTGTTCATTCTATGGCCCTTACGAAATTCCTCGTGCACGTAATAATCCTCGATGTTGGCTTCCACTTCCGTTCCCTCATTAATCTGATAACGTCCAGCACAATTTTAAGCTTCACATGTTTAGCAAGTGTGAACATTTTTGACACTATTCCATCATGATAACTATTTACTTACATCCGTGTTATAATCTCCCGCACGTACAAAATAAGTGCCTTTGTTGTAGCCTTCTAAACAATGTGCCGCTGTCAGCACGTGTAGAGGCGATATAATAACAGCACCGCACCAGTGATTTGATCGACTGTGTCCACGAACTCGAATGCTGGCCTAAGTATTATTTAACAATCTATAATATCATCAATCTTGCTGCATCGCTGACGCAATAATTTATTCTAATATTAAGTATAAGACAACTAGATGTCAATAATTCTTCATTGGTTGTCATAAAAAGAAATGTAACATTTTCTTTGTATAAGTAATTTACCTGCCAGGGATAGGTGCCTTTCGGTGCAATGGAGCCATGTACCACTTTTTGAAATATCAAGTCCCCATCGTCATCGAAATCTTTGGCACGGTGACCACAATTTGATGGAAGTAACTCGTTAATGCTTTGTTCTGAATGTTCCTCGCTGTTTACCCAGTATGGCGGCTTATTAATTTAAAGAAACATAAGAAATAAATTTTATGAATTTTGTCCACTTTGAAGTTATTATTCAATATCGCACGTGGTACGACGCGAAGTTGTATTTTACTGTATATTTTTCAAATAATTAACACCTTTAGACTCGCAAGTTCATTGTCAGTGAGATGAGCGACTTGTCCCGGAGAGTTCTAATATTATTGTTCATCTCAAATGCGAAGAACTAATGGATACAATAGTTTCTAGTCTCAAAAATTTTAATTTGTTTTATTTACTTGGTTATTGTTAACGTCTCCAGGTGAACAAATTACGCCTGCATCTTCGATATGGTCGCAATTATGTTGACCCCAATGATTATGTTCACATCGATATAATTGCGATTCGTTTCCATGACAGAAAACCTGTTTTGTAAAAATTGAAAAAAATTATTTTAGAATATTAATAATATTATAACATTTTAGATCCGAAATAAATAAAAGACAATAATGTCCCAAATAAATAGGACATTAAATATTATAATAGTATAAAAAAATATATATATATAATTTATATTAAAAGAAATATTAAATATGTAGAATAAAATTTAAAAAATTAAAAAAATTAGAAAAAGGAAAATCTCATGTATTGTATAATACCTCATCGAGCCATATTGGTCCTTGGCCAGGCCCAAAGAAACCATTTTTCTTAGCTATCGCGAAACCACCATATCCCAAAGATCTACAAATGACTATTGCCGTAGCATTTGTAAAATCATCATCACACACGGTACCCCATACGCCATGATGGCGCACTTCCACCCTTCCTTGCAAAGGATTGCTGCCATTTACTAAGCGCAGTTCGAACGGTGCCTGAAATCGAAATCGTATAAAAGTAGGCCAATCTTGCAATTCACTTCTCTCTCAACTCTCTTACATCGCAATGTTCCGGACTTTCATCGGAGTGATCAGGACAATCAACCACCTCGTCGCAAATGAAGGGAGTCGGTATGCAAGTTGGACTATTGTCACATTTCCAGTAACCTTCCTGACAAGTGTTAACCGCGGTCTTGCATACGATTCCAACAGCTTCTTCTGGTTGACAGTTATGCACTCCCCATCTGTAAACGGAAATTTAAATACTTAAGCTCTAGTGTCGATAGTTTTCGTAGAGTCGCTATTTTAAGTATTTTTACGTGTAGCGATCGATTGTCGGAGATGTTACAAGAAATAAGATATAACATACATGTAACGCAAAAAGAGTGAGAAAGAGATGACATCAATTTTTACCCGTTAAAATCGCATTCCCGTAGCGTGGTCTCGTTTCCGCGACATTTCAACTGATCTACCATAAATCTCGTGGGTGGATCGAGATTTCCGTAAAATCCACCCGGTCTAACTTCCAAAGCTCCAAGATCGAAACCAAGCTCTTTGCAAATTACATCAGCATTGATCATACCAAAACCGTCATCGCATACCTGTCCCCAATGCCCTAAAACTATTGCATAACGTGGATTAAAATTATAAAATATAGAAAGAGAAAAGACAGAAAGAAAGAAAAAAGAGAACTACTTGTTATTTTTAAAATATTTATTTCGTCCTCTCCTTATAATCTTCTTTTATGAAAAATATATAAGTGCTGATTCTATTTCTGCATATAATTACCCACAGAAAAAAATATAAAATAAACTCTCTTAGAAATTTATTTAAATGTATAATATATCACACAATAAAAGAAGAGGCATTAATGTCACCAATAAAAATAATTATTGTATCACGCTAACCATGCTACATTATATATTTTTATCCATTTCATTTATTTGTCCACTTTTTAGGTATTCTTGCATTATGTATGCGCATACTCACTTTTTACTTCTATTCGACCTTCATAACTATTATTTGCACCAGCTAAGCGGATACCATAATCAAAATTTTCAGCCGTGCAAATACTCTCATCGCTGCGATCATTGCAGTCATTTTTACCGTCGCAGACTTTGGTTTGATTTATACATTTGCGATTATTGCATATATACATGCCATCACAATTCACGCTTCTCTCCTTCATTTCATAATAATCGAACTCTTTGTCAGGTTTGAGCGCACCAGTCAAGCCAATGTTACTGTTACTCAATAAACATACGTTGCCAGTTGATCTAAAACAAAATGTGATTTGTTTTATATCTTTGTAATTTTATTAGCTCATGTATGTAATTAAATAATTATTTAATGAATAAAAATAATTTTTAAACCAACTTATGATTAAATGAACGACAAGTAAAATCAGCCTCTTTGCATCTTAAAGCGCAGGTTTTTAAAGGTGTATTCAACCATTTCTCCACATCGTAGCCCTCAAGTTTATGTTTTGCAGATTTTTCAAAGAGATTCAAATCCAATAAACACTTTCTTTCATCAGCTCCGTTTGTACAATCCTAAATGATGTTATATATTAGATGTTAGATATTAGATGTATATTAAACGTTATAATACATATAAAACATAAAAGTTTGACACAATCACTTTATGACACAATAATTTACTTAATAATTTGTTTTGTCAATACGCACACACACAATACAAGTTTATATCTCACCTCTTCTCCATCGCAAACCCATGGGGATGGGATGCACTCTCCTGGTGTACATTCAAAATGTTTAGGTTTGCATTGGCCAGTCAACATAGACCGTTTAGAATCTAAAGAAAGAAAAAATTAATTATGTTCATTAATGTATTATTACAATCTTTATTTTGCCAGATGCCATCGCTTTCTTCACAATTGAATTGAAAAGGTTCGGCTATAGTAAAGCGACATCGTATCAAACTTGTACCAATATTTCCACAGGGAGGAATATCGCAATATTCACGCTTTCCAGTTTCTATAAAGCACCATGGTCTCGATTCCTTGATCGGATTAGGATTTCTGCAATAGTTATGTGTTTCCAATTTGTCTCGAATTTCTTTATCAACAACCTACGATGATAGAAATTGAGTTGTACTTTACTGATTTGATGGATAGCTTATATACACACCACATATATAAACACCTACATTTATACGTAATTGATGTACGATTTTCTCGTCGGCCCATGGAAGACATTCATTCCCTGATATTGTCACATTGGCTTTGCCAGCGTATTGATTTCCTTTCCCGTAGACGCAACCTAGAAAAGCGAATATGGATAAAATTTGTGAATTGTCTTTCTATATTTGAAATATTTGATATATATTACATGGTGTATGTATATTGCACTGCTTTATATCACATATTTGAATACTTGGAATCAAATTAGATAAAATCCGATAAAGCGTAATAATATTATTCTTTACAGCATAGTCGGTTAATAAAAAAAGAAACAGAGGACTCTATTAGAAAATAAAGTTATATAATTCCTCGTGGTGATTCACTACATGCATACATTTTAATATACTATATTTCTGTTAAATATTTATTTAATAATTCTTTAATAATACCAATATTATCATAAGGTCTCTTGCAAATAAAAGAGTGCCCTTTCGATGTAGTTGCACAGTCTTCAGTGTCCCAGAAGAAATAATCTGTATCACAAGTCGACTCGGGTCGTCCGTGACATGAAAATTTCCGTTTCATCACGATGCAAAGAGGACGAGAACCCACCCATGGTGGCTGTTCCGTATCGTTCATCCAGCCAGGCCACCATTTTGTAAATCTAATAAAACGTTCGACAAAAAATCAAAGAGAAAATAATTCTTTTGAAATAATTTATAAGAACTTTTAACAAGAAACAAATTTATTTTTTACTTAAAGAGACTAACTATAATTGGCTTGATAGAAAAAGAAGAGCATATAAGCTATACCGCTTACACTATGTAGGTAAAGATATAAATATTAACAATAGAATTAAATAGAAAATATTTAACATTAAATAGAGTTATAAACATAATATTCCGAAAATTGTACTTGAATTTGGCGTGACCAGACTCCGCCCAGAGCCATAAGGTGCGACTCATGCTAAAGAAACCGAAGCCAGAAGTCATAATCGAGCTAACTTCTGGATACGATTGCAACAGCCACTCCGAAATAAAGTTATTCTCCGCCTGGCTAGTGATGTCAATGAGTCGTGCATTTCTTCGTTTGCAGTGTTCTAATGCTTCAGCATGATTTAATCCGCTGTCAGGATCAGCTAAGTGATAACACTGTCCATTATGAGGTATTTCGTCCTTTTGACAATGCACAATACGATTGGGAGTACATCGCACACCGATCGCATCTCTATCCACCCGACATTCTTGATTATGTGTGAATCTAAATTATCACGATTATCACGATACATTTTAACGGAACAATTTTTGTTACACGTTGCTTCATCTCTATTTAATAAGAAGAATATTAATAAATCTCTGACAGCTTATGTCTTACTTGCACGATTGAAATCTGGTTTCATTGCCGAAGCACGTCACAGTGTTTGCAGCGATCCAAGTTGGCACACCATTGTGGTTGTTTCTGCCCTGCCAAACCATTTCTGCGCCTCTATAATAAACAAGATAAAAAATAATAACAATAAATATCTATGCATAGCTAATATAATATACATATAGATACAAATTTACAATCAATTTTTAAACTGTACGAATATTTTATCTTACCTAATGTACCCGAGTTGTCTACATAAAATATGAGCTTTCTTTAAAGTCCAACTATTTCTAGAATCGCATACAATGCCCCAACCGGGCAGCACTCCTTGCGCTTCAACGTAACCATTGTTAGGTCCAGAACCGCCTCTCAAACGAATACTCTAGTAATATATGTATTATAAATAAAATATGTTATTTTATATTATAATTAAAATCAAACATTTTTAATTTTAATTCATTTTTACGTAAATGCTCTCACCTGACCAGATATAGGCGTTAATGGGACGGACTTTTTTGAATGAGTCAATGGATGCACTGGCTGTACGTAATAAACTGGGAATGCAGGTTCCTCTACAATAAAGTTAAATAATTTTTTTGTTTTTTTTATTTTATTTAGCTACTAATTTATTTAAACAATGTGGGATAATTATCTATTAGTGTCGCGTGTACACATTTGACATATACATACATTTACACGTATATATTCTTATTATACTATATTAATGTTTTTACAAAGTTAATTAAAGTGCGAAAGCAAAGAAAGAAATACATGCAAAAAACGAAAACTATGTTAGCTAACTAACTCTTATATAAATAAATTTAATACATAATATGTAAATATAAAATAATATAATGTATAAATAGTATTTAATAATAAAAATAAGATAGTTGCATTAAAATTTTTTTAACATTTAATAAAAATATCCATGAAAAATTATTGTAATTATATAAAATAAAAATATTTAGCATAAAAGATTACAAGTATCTAACATATTTATTAAATTATAATTAGAAAATAAAAAACTTTAAGTTGTCTGAGTTATTGATTTTAATTTTAGATTCACAAACCTAATATTGAACTATTATTCTCTGTTCAAAGAACCACAATACCTTGTTATATCCCTTGCAAAAGCTTAATCTAAACTAGAAAGTTTTATTTTATTATTGTATAATAGTTTGAGTAGCAAAACAATGCACTAGTGACTAGAAAGCACGTACGAAGAAAGCTGTACAAAGAAACAATTGAAGAATAACTTACCAAAAAATATCATATTTTCACTCATGTACGCACGCAAGCATTTATTGCATAAATAAAAATACATAAATTTGTATCAAATTAAATTATCAACTTACTTTCTTGAAATGGAGCTGCTTCGATATTAAAGAGTTCGACATCGGTATTTTTCGGACCGATTCTCATAATGACTGATGAAGCCGTCGTCGTCTCGGTCTTATTCTCGAAAACCAGTCTGGGTTTCCAGACATTTTTGTCATCCAATACATCCACATCGTAATCATTTATTTCGGGTTCTATAATATTAGGGGGTCTCAAATTTACATTACTTATCTTCGTATCGCTCCAATCATTATCCTCACGTTCAATTGAATCACTAGGTAAGTTGAAATCGCCTATGTTATCAGAACTATGTAACTCTTCTTCTCTTGTAGTGGTTTCAAACTCTCGCCCTCTTCTCGATAACTCTAGCTGTTTATTTGAAATTTTTTCTGTTGTCGTTGTCATTAGCATTGTAAAAAACGGCGTATAATTATTTGCACCTGTTAAAAAAGAAACAGTTTTGGTCTAATATTTAAATGTAAATAGCATAATTCAAGTGTATAATGATTCAATCGCTATCGCTTGTTACAATTTCTAGATAAACTGATAACATAATAATTGAGATATACTATTAAAAGTATCATTCCAATCGATGGGTTTTTGAGTGCTGTACGACTGCTGGTTCTTCGAATGTCCTTGATCTTCCTCAATTTCTTTCGTGATATAATGACCTTTTATGCCATTTGTGTTAACATATATTCCATTTGGATAAAAGTTTGTTTTCGGATATTGAGTTTTATTCTTAGATTCTGCGACAAAGTGCAATTGTAATACAAAGCGTAACTTTCATAATATTTTATGAGAAAAAAAATATTTTGTATTTATAATATAAATATATGTACATATACAATATATATATATATATATATATATATATATATATATACAGGGTGTCCGGTATAAAAGTTTACAGCCGGGAACTGGGGGTAGAGTGGGTCAAACTAAAAAGAAAAGTCCTCTACCATTTTGTAAAATTCGTAATATTATTCGAGTTATTAATTGGATTAAAAATCGGAAGAAGGGATAGACGGCGCGGCGCGCGAGACGTGAGAGCGGCAATGGTAGCAGAAGCAGCGAGCACCCGCCCACGTCTCCCGCACCGCGCTGTCTATCCCTTCTCCCGATTTTTAACAATTAATAACTCGATTAATATTACGAATTTTACAAAATGGTATAGGACTTTTCTTCTTAGTTTGATCCACTCTACCCCCAGTTTCCGGCTGTAAACTTTTATACCGGACACCCTGTATATATATATACAGGGTGTCCCAGAATTGTGGAACACATTTTTTTGAGCAGATAGAGCGGACGAAACTGAGTCGAAAAGTCCTCTACCATTTTGCAATTTTCCCAATAGTTAACGAGATATTTATGATTAAAAATCACCGTATTAGTCCGGCCCTCCGCCGAATATAAGCTCGCGGCGAGATACGACCGCCTAGCGTCATTGTTTCCAAGAAGGAGTTGTTTTCTACAAAAACAGGGGGACAATCACAGCTCAAAACCGCCGCTCGTAGGCATTGCCGCGTGTAGTAAACAATTCCTCGAGTGCCTAGCAACGCTGGGCGGTCGTCTCGCGCCGCGCGCTTATATTCGGCGGAGGGCCGGGCTAATACGGTGATTTTTAATCATTAATATCTTGTTAACTATTGCAAAAATTGCAAAATGGTAAAGGACTTTTCGATTCAGTTTCGTCCGCTCTACCTGCTCATGAAAATTTGTTCCACAATTCTGGGACAACCTGTATATATGTATATACAGGGTGTCCCAGAATTGTGGAACAAATTTTCGTGAGCAGGTAGAGCGGACGAAACTAAGTCGAAAAGTCCTCTACCATTTTGCAATTTTCGCAAAAGGTAACGAGATATTATTTATTGAAAATCGCTGTATTAGCCCGGCCCTCCGCCGAATATAAGCGCGCGGCGAGATACGACCGCCCAGCGTCATTGTTTCCAAGGAGTTGTTTTCTACAAATGGCAAAAAACAGGGGGACAATCGCAACTCAAAACCGCCGCATGCTGCGTATAGTAAACAATTCCTCGAGTGCCTAGCAACGCTGGGCGGTCGTCTCGCGCTTATAATCGGCGAAGGGCCGGGCTAATACGGTGATTTTTAATCATTAATATCTTGTTAACTATTTCGAAAATTGCAAAATGGTAAAGGACTTTTCGATTCAGTTTTGTCCGCTCTACCTGCTCACGAAAATTTGTTCTACAATTCTGGGACACCCTGTATATACATATATATACATATATATACATATATTATATATATACATATATATATATATATATACACATATATACATATATATATATATATATATATATATATATATATAATTATATATATATACATATATGTATAATTAAAAATATGTACACTAAATAAATACACTATAAAGAATATATGTATATACACTATTTGAATAATATCTTTTATATATCACATGGAAATTTACGTTTGATTATGTATTTAATGTCAAGTAAGTAAAAGAATAATTTAAAGATTATAAATTCACCTATGAAATCACCTAAGTTTACTTGATTTTTTGAATTTAACAAGACATTTGTTTTCGATGCCCACTGTGCCATTTTTGCATCCGTCTCTCTATCAACCGTGTGTTGCTGATGTATATTATTTTCAAATTGCCGTCGTAATTTATCATCTTGACTAGGCATGCCTACGAAACATTAAACTTTCTCATTCATTTTTAATTATGCAATAAGTTTAAATATATGTATATAAACATTAATTCATAATATACGTATTATGTATAAATATTTCATTATAAATTTAAATATATAATTTATGTATTTACTTATCTTTTACTGTGTGCATGTTCAATTTTTCACTATTAATTCATAGAATACATCAACATGCAACATAATTTCCATCCATATCATTATATTTCATGCATTATAATTGCTAAGAAGCACCATCTATTTGTATACTTGCATTTCTCAATAATATCATGCCAATATAATAAGACTTGTGCATACAATTCACAAAACTGATTCATGCAACGTGCAAATATTTGTCAGTAAATTTGGAGAAAATACATTACTTTAGATTATATTATTAACTTGCTGTGTACTGATTATAATGAATCTTTTTTTTACAGTATCATTAAAAATACTAATAATAAATAATAATAAATTAATCTTACAAAATTATATAATAAAACCAATAAAATAAAATATTTTTATAAAAGTTACAATGTAGCTCGAATGTAAATAAAATATAAATTAATATTAAATATTAATAACAAAATGTAAAGTAATATTTTATTAAAATAATAAACAAATTTAATATTAATTTTTATTTACCTTGATTCCACAAACGTGTCTGTAGAATTTCCGGCTGTACTTGTGGATTTTGCTGATCATACCACGAACTCGGTTTGAAGTTGGAAGATCCATTTGGTTGATTCCAAGCGGTATTTTTTTGCCCTGCCCAAGGAGGAGATAGTCTATCTTGTCGTGACTCATTCCGATTCCAATTTTGAGCAAATTTCGTGCCATTACTTCCATCAGGTAGAAAAGTATGATTAAAACTGGGATAATAAAATTTTGGAGTGGGATTCGTCCTACTATAATTTTGTCTATTTCGGGACAAATCATAAATGGTTCTTTGAGTAGTTGGCATATTATCTTTAGCAACGCCAAAAAACTTTGTTCCGTTATGCTCATCGTGAAACTGAACATTGTCTTCATTGTCTCCTCTAGGAGGAAAATATGGTTGAAATCGTCTTTGATCCGTTTTGCTCGATGCAGCATGTTCAGAGTAATGAGGATCGTAGCGGCCGGAATCGTAGTGGTGCTGGTCAAAACGCCAATGACTGTCACCTGCATTTGGAGTATGTCCTTGGTATCCTTGATCGTATCTTCGATCGCTAACAGTGGCAGTAGAGCTATCTGAGTTCCAACTTGGATTTACTGACGGATTTGACGTAGGCCCATAATTATGATAATGATGATGATGATGATGATAATGATAACCAGGAGGATAATATCCACGATCATAATGATGATCTTGATTTCCACGTGTTGATTCGTACGACCACGATCCGTCTGGACGTACGAAATAATAACGTCGTTGTGCACTTTGATCAGGTTCTCTCTGGTTTTCGGCCCATTGCCTGTCCGAATGATCTTGAAATTCATAATTGCTGTCAGAGGATTGTCTCAAATTTCCACTACTCGGTTTCCACTCTGGACGATAACCTTGAGGTCGGTTTTCTCCATACGCCTGGCCGTGACCATTATGATACATAGGGTACTCGGAACGACGATCGTAAAATGGTCTCGAAGTTGTCCACGAAGGTACCCAAGGTGAGCTTGAAGATGTTGTAAATGGTCTCCAGGTTGGTTTAAATGGCTTGGTTGAACTCACCGTGGTGTATTCTGATCGAGAAAGATGGCCACGGGAGTTAGTATGACATTGTATAGATTGGGATTTATGGATTGTAATATAACATACATACCTCGAAAGCCAGCAGATGGAATCCAAGTACTGTCCTCTGTTCTGTATATTTTATCGTCAGATTTATCTATGCAATAAAAAAATCATGGCTTATATTAAATTATTTTTAGAACATTTCAGTTTGCATGCAATATTTGTTACAATCAATGTACCTGTTTTACAACTGGGTACATTATATGGCCAGTCACAAACTGCCGTAAGAGGATTAAAAGCTGTCCCAGGACCACAATCCATCACATAAGTAACACCGTTTGCACATTGAAGAAACTTTTTGCACGACTCCGGATGGGGCACGACGCCAGTGAAATCCGTAGGACACGTAATTTTTTTTACTTCAATATATTTCGCCTTGTCGTATTCAGAATGTGGTGGTGTAAGTGGAATTTTTTCATCAGATTTAAAAATATCTGTATGATAGAAGAGATTTAAATAAAAATTTTTAGTACTAAACATGAAAACATGAAACGAATTATTTCTTCAATAAGTAATCACTTAATATTACCTTCGCAACCCTTAACATTATACGGCCAATCGCACACACCAGTAGCGGGGTTGAAAACCGTTCCAGGACCACAATTCATAATATAAGTTGCACCGTGCGCGCATTGTAGAAATTTCGTGCAATCTCCAAGATGTGGCAATAAACCGATCAAATAAGGCGGACATTTCGGTTCCTGTCAGATACCGAGAAATAAATCGATAAAGTAAAGTGGGAGTAATATACAGATGTATATCCAAGAAGAAATGCCTCGTTTAAATCAAATCAAAGTCAAAATTGGATCTGATAAGACGAAATTAAATTTCGGTTTATGTCGAATAATAATTGTTTTCATTGACATTGTCAACAAACGTACTTGTAACTTCTGTGATTTTCGACTAATTTGTGAAGCAGAATCTGGCTCTCTGAAATGCACGGATTCATCCTCGTAGCATTTTACTTTGTGCGGAAAATCGCATTCCAAAGTGTCAGGATTAAAGTGAGTGCCTGGGGCGCATGGTTGAACAAATGCACGACCCTTCCAACAATTGACGAAAAATTTGCAATCTGGTGGATACACAAATTGCCCCGTGGAATTGTCGTCGGGGCACTCCACTCCCAATCGAGAATTATATCGAGCCACTTTATGTTGTGATTTTCGTGGAAGAAGCAAATTTTCCTTTCGTGGTTTCTATATGAAAAGACAAAGCCACGGTCACATTACAATGCAAATTTTTAAGAAATGTCAGGAAATAAAGATTGAAATAATTTTAAAGAATCGTCTTTCAAAGAATGGGGGGAAAGAATAGAACTGTTATATTTCTATCTCTCGAAATAGAATAATTATTATATTAATCTTGAATAAATAAGCACAATATTGTAACGCATAACAAAATTCTGTGCTTAGACGTGGAAAAAAAATTACCGTACTGTCAGTAGCTACGCCTTCGTACAAATTCTCGTTTTCAACTTCAACGTGCGATTGTTTGATCTCGTCATTTCTCGATGCTTGCTTATGCTCAAAATCAATCTCGTTTTGAGTCCGACCGCGATTTTCATATTTTGACTCATCCTTAAAATGTCCGTAATTCTTATCAGATTCTGTGAAATCTCCATATTCAACGGGAAATTTCGCACTTTCTTGTTGTTCCGACTTGTCAAATTCGAAGGTGCGCTGTTGTTCTGGAATTTTGTCAGAACGCTGTTCAGAAACTTGCTCATCAGGAATGTCAATTTGCGTCCTTTGTTCAATTTCGCTGTTCGAAGTCTTTCGCCAAGGGCTCCAATTCTTCGTGCCAGGTTTCGATGTAATGTTGTCTTGTGATTGATACCATTTTGAAGTAGGAGATGTTTGAACATGCGGTTCTCTCTCATTGTCAGTTGAATGCCATGGGAGCACCGATTCACGACGCTCTGGCGGTTTCGTAGTGGTCAATCTTGGATCATAGATCTGTGATGATAGAAATCAACAGAAGAACATCAAATTAACTCTTTTTATCTTTTGAAACTAATACCAACGGTCATATCAATATTGTTAATCGATATGTGAGAAAATACGTATATTAACAGTATTTTTAGATTCCTTTTCAGTCTATTAAATTACACCGTTCTGCAGTCTGATTGTCACAGGTGGTAGTAAATTTACATTACGTTTTAGACATATGTGTGTTGTTATATAACAGGCTATCGATCAACGTATATGTTTTTCAACTGAATTCATTAGGTTCTCAATTCTAGTTCTCAAAACATCACGCTATTTATCATGTATTGTATATCATACACACACATCATATTATTATCACCACATTAATAAAGAAATAAAGTAAACTGATCTTCGTTCTTATCAAACAAATTCTTATCAAACTCAATTAAAAATTTAAGTAAGCTTTCCCGCTCTATCTATCAATCTATCTTGGAAAAAAATAGTAAAACTAAAAGTTTTGTATTTCAAATTCGCATTTTTTTTTTGTACGTATTATTATACATATGTATATGATTGCGAAATATTGGGAACTTTTGGGAACGCCAAATTCGCCTTTTTATTCTTTTCTAATCTCACAATCAGCCAGTCTAGTCCACATTCAGAATATAATTTTAAACGGCATATAGTTTAAAGGTCTAATATAGAGAAATAAAATTAAAATGGTCACGTGTATCACTAAAAGTCACTTGCAAGCAAATAATCCCACCACATACCGCGGAAGAAGAAACAGCTATATAAATAAGACAGAGAGCGACGAAGAACGAATTAAAGCACGGCGTCATTTTCGATACTTCCACGATACACCGAGCATCGTACTATACTGATACTCGTCTCTTTCTAAAATCATAACGCTGGATCGGCACCGCTTTAACCAGAAACAAATATCGATATATACTCGAGGAAACAAGTGTTCTGATTCATAGAAATCGGAAGGTTATCACTTAGAAAGGTCGAGGATCATTTCGATAAAAGATAATGGAACGCAGAGAGGAGGAGCGAATTCTCGGTTTGAAACTTGTATGCTCATATACGTACACGTAAAATGGCAAAAAGGACGCCGACAAATATGAGAGTCGACGCAAACCAACGACTGCAAACACAATTATTTGCCAATTGACGCCAGTGAGCGAGTAAACCTCTGCTCGTTGATTCGTGCAAACCGACTTTGTAAAGGGACCGACGCGAGAGATACAGATAACACGGGATGACAAATGGATAAGCTTGCTGTTTCATCAAGTTCCTTTGGAGCTTCTTCATCCAATGGAGAGGGATACATTTATACAATATATGTATATCGATCAGCATCATGGCCGTTTACAGTTTTCGCTAGAACTTGAAGTCGCACCTGACAGAACCGCGTCGATGGATGCAAGTGGAGGTAACTGGTCCATGTCTCCTGGGTTCATCAACCTGGGACATGTCTCCAGTTTGCACTTGGCGCTGTTACACATTACATACTTGCTGCAGTCCTTCGGATATGCCAATACCGTATAAGATTTGCCATTCTGCGCAAGAAAATAGCACATACACAAAATCTCTTGTTGTAGATTTAAGTGACCAAGTTTTTATATTATCCTATTGGAGTACTGTAATAAAATTTCGGCAAATACGCAAATAGAGAAATTAAATTAATTAATCGATTAAAAATTTTCACGCGATAGCTTTTTCTTATTATTTTTATTAAAACACGATGGACAGCGATAAAACTCATTATCTTAGCTTAATTAAATTATTAAATTATTAGCTTAATTAAATTAAATTATTAAAAACATTTAATAAAATATGAATAAGAATAAAATAAGGTAATATTTTAAAACTAGATGTTTATTTTTACATTGCACGGCACAATTTATAAAATCATTTTAAATAACTTTATTCGTGATTCTTATACTTTTGCAGCAATAAAGTGATAATAATGTAGCAGAAGCAATAAGACCATCAGCAAACGAAACAACATTCTCACATGATTCTGAAAAACTATTTAAATACAATTATACAAACGTAATCAAAAGATGTGGTATTTATTACAAGTTGCGCTGCAATTTGTATCAAGTTTCTTCGATGTTAATCATGCGAAAATGACTCGCAAATAACTTAAAAATTTTTCAAATTTTACTTGTATTATTTATAATCTTATTTTTTTTTAATTAGCAATAAAGAGAGAGGGGGGTAGGTTACTTATATTGCAGTAATGACATGGAGTTTCAATAATAAATAGAACAAATATGGTTTAAATTAATATTATAATTTTATTTATACAATGTTCTTTTTTTAATAGGTATCCGTTTACAAAAGAAATGGACTATTTAAAAATAAAATTCTGCGTTTTTACAATAACTCCTCGTGAACTGAAATTCTCAACCTGCACGATTGCATCCTGAACGATCTCTCAGAGGATAGTCACAAACACCTATAGCCGGATTAAATTCTGTTCCTGCACCACAGCTCAATACAAAACAACCACTTACATCGCATTGTTGAAACTTGGTGCAATCGCCTGGATAAGGCAGTACATATGCCTGTAAGTGAATAAATCATTCAATTTCATCTCTTAGTTACGATAAAAAAAAAAGAGAATAGATCATATAGATAAAGATGAAATATTTTTCTCTGTAAAAAGCTCTGGTAAAAGCTACGGAAATAGAAAAAATATGAGTTATTTTATATTATTCGTTATTTAAATAAAGACAAATTTTTCGTTAATAGCATAATCAAACGATTCAACTATATATTTATCTTTCACTATTTGGTAATTTATTATACAGATAAATTTATTATTTTGTAGTTTATATATGTATATACATAAAATTCACAAAATACACTGCAAACCATCGTAACAATTTTATGCATGATTACGTAATTATTAATTACGATTGATATTTGTCCAATAACGATAAAAAGATATTTACAAGCGGAAATGTGAGCAAGTGCTTCACTATAATACCAAAAGATTCGAACAAATACAAAGTGCAAATTATAATTTACTTTAGATGAAACATTTTTAACATCCGCTAAGGACATTTGCTTCATTCTCATTTCTATGACCAATTAATTTTCATTTAATCTTTCTAGACAATTTATTTGCAACTTAATTTAATCGTACTCACCTCTGATTGTGTCATTACAAATGGTACTGTGCACAATACTAGACATAACAAAAGTGCGCAAGACTTCATCTTGAAGATCGTTCTTTGATCGCGTTAATCGTCGTTTTGAGTAGACTCGATTGCCTTGCTTTGCTAAGAAATCGACTTTATATACAAAATTTTCGATAAATATGATTGAGAATATGTTATCATGCAGATGCGTATTTTCTATTACGTTTCTTATATTTTCGTTATCTTTAGTTCATGTCAAAGAGTAAAGATCATGTGAACCAACATTTCTCAAGTGCATCAACGGCAATATCTAAAGAAGAAAAATGCACCTGCTGTCGCAATAAAATTGTTTTATTACATTACTAAATAAGCACAAGTATTTATCATAGAATTTCGAGCAACGAATATCATGAAATATAAATCCGTTGATGAAACGTTCCATACAATGTTTATAATGTAAATTCCATATAATGTAAGTTTATAATTCTCAATTCGAATTGTTCATTTATGCAAAATTTTATATCTAATTACATATTACTATTTTAACTTTATAGATATCATTTAATATTTTCTTAAAAGAAAAAAACTAAAGAATTTCTAAAATATGTTTACATTTCAATGTATTTCCTATCCAAATACATTGAAATATATATATACTCAAAGGACAGCATTTATCCTCAATTACATATACATGTATAAGCTTAAAAAAATTTTGAAATGTAACAATACATATATCAGAGAGATATCAGTTTATTAAATAGAACCAAAACATATATCAGAGAGATATCAGTTTATTAAATAGGAAAATTTGTAAAACTTATGTACATAAGTTATTTGTACAAGTGATTATAAAACATATTTATATCTTCGGTGGAATTTCCATTTTCCTTTCCAAACGACATTTAGCTGCCATTTTGTTACACAACCCCAAGTATGGATGTGGTGATTCTGACTTAGTTATGGGCACTTTCGCAAAACGACGTAATTTCGGAGATAACAAGATTAGATTTTGAAAAAGACCAAACGCACTACTAGTCGCCCAATACAAACTCAAACACTGTAAAAGGTATTTAAAATTATTTCTTACGTATAATTTGTAATAAGTTATTCTTATGAAGATATTTTTTTAAACTTACCGCTGGTACAGACATAGCAATGGGGATCATACCAATTGTAGCAACTCTAAAAAAATTAGTCAAATACTTCTGCCATTTTGTCAACTCTTTTACCCTACTCATATGATTTATCTGTAGGATTATAAAATTACATTGATATAAAGATACAGAATATAATTAATTTTTCAGATTTGTCTATAATACTCGGAAACTAATCAGAAATTATTTTAAAAACTTACTTCTATAATGGCTAAATTAAATAATCCCATTGCTATAGGAAGTACAAAAGGATCTGCTGTAGTTAAATTGGCTATCCAAAGAAATCCGTCAGTTGTAAACTCCTGATAAATGATATAAGCACCTGATGGAACAAATACGTTAGAGAAATGTATTAATTCTTATTTTTTATGTAGATAATTATTTTATTCTCATACGTGTTCGTGTCATACATACCGGCATCCTGTTTAGGTAACATGTAACATAAATTTCTAATAGACATTGACAATGATATCCATAAAGGTACTTGTACTAGTACCAAAAGACTAGCTTTGGCTGGATGACAATTTTCCCGAACAATTAATTTGGTCCATTGTTTTTTTACCTGCAATAAAAATGGCAAATATTTAAGGATCAAATATTCTAATCAAATTTGATTGCTCTTGTTAACTCAAAAGTAAATAAGAGCAAAAACATTACCTACAGAATGATTGTACAAACGTGTAGCATATTTTTTTGACCAATTATATTTATGCGTTCCATAATTTATCTCTGTCTTCATCTCTTTAACCAACTCATCCATTTCATACTTGAGATTTTCTAATTTTGCAAGTACATATAGCTAAAAATGTCATTAATGATAAGATCGTTAAAAGGACCTAAAAATAGTACATTATATACTTTCAAATATATAGAAAACATCAAACTGAAAAGAGTTCTTGATCAATTTTTAATGACTTTGTACCAAATGATCTAATAGTAGTTTTTTCATGTAATTCTTATATATTAAAAATTAAAAGTTTATTTATTAAGCTTTGAAAAGACTTGGTATAATCTGTGGAGAGAGGAATAAACTATTTTATTTAACATTAAAGTCTAATAATTTTGTTATGTACTATCTTCTTTTAGATCATATAGTATAACAAAGATATGATACATAATAAATATATATATATATATATATATATATATATATATATATTCGTAATGGATCGAACATTAACGAATCTACCTGATAGAAGGATAATGGTAACGTCACTATTGTTCTCATCATAACAGTGGTAAGTATAATAACTGACCACCATGGTAAACCTGTCGAATCGTGCACCAACAGTAAGAAATCTTGTGCGACTTTAATAGGTGTACTTTCTGATATTATTTTGAATATGCCACTATATTGCATTGGAACTTGAGCTTCAGCATGAAGATCGATGCTAGCATTTGAAAGATGTCTAACACTGTTATAATACTGACTACTGCAATAAAGTTTATACCCTAAATGTTTTTCTCCATTACATGAAATTAAACAGGAAACCGGTCGAGGCTGAGACACATATAGAAAGTTGTTTTGTATTCTTGAACTATAATTAACTGTGACATTATTTAACTTGGATCGTTGATTGCCGAGAGTCAAATCTCGTGCAACGTGTATACAAGATATACCAGCATGTGTATAGTTGTTACAAATGGCATAAGGTAAAGCACTTGACGATGATATGTTAAAACACATGGCATTCGTACTGACAATTTTGCTGACTTGTTTGAGTCGCCATGAGAAAACATTGAAGTTTGTTATTTTCATAGTGGGCTTTGCTCTGGCTTGACATAAGTCAAATAACTGAGAACGAATTAAGTTGAACACCTGCAACAAATATGACATTATGATAAACATAAGATTAACTTATTATTCATTTTATATTCCTCATTTATATTTACATATTTGTTTTATTACTTCAAATATATGATTACGAAAAGTTTTTTATAACAGCATTAAGACAGTTATAACAGTTTTTTAAGCGATGGATTTAACATGCCATCAACCAAGTTAATTCACCACTATTTATAAGTTACAAAAATAAGATTATGTTTCATAACCTTACTTACATATAGCGGCCGGCAGCCTGGCACTATGTGCGCGCAAACTCGATCGAGTCTTGTGGGTCAACGTAGATCTCGTCGCAGTGATTGTGCGCGGATTAATCCTTCCTATAATACTGATAAGATACTGTTAAAAGATCATCAATCCTGAGTAAATTTTCGCGATCATGAAAGAGGTCCCAAGAGGAGTTCGGAGGTAATTTAACTAGGCTGCGAATAAAACAGGAATTATAATGTAAAGTTACCATAAATAGATATTTTACATTTTTATAGATATTTGAATTTTTTGAATTAACAATTACACTGAAAATAATATACGTATTCTTATATATTAATTATTGTATCATATGTATCATATGGGTAGATGCATATATGGACAGAGGGACAAGATGCGAGTCTCTGATAAAGTAGTTTGAGTTTCCGCTAAAATAGTTTGAATCTTTCTCTGCTAAGGTAGTTCGAATCTTTGCTGAAAAGGTTCGAGTCTCCGGTAAAGTGATTTGAATCTCTACTAAATTGGTTTAAATCTCTGCTAAAGTTGTCGCGTCTCCGAAAAAAGTGAGTTTGATTCTCTACAGTTTCTTATCGATTTAATTTAAATAAATTTGTACATAAAGCAAGTAAGAACTATCGAAACGGATTTAATAGTTGTTTCATAATACAGATTCTGAACTTAATCTTTATCTGTAGCATTATCTATGTAAACATATACATATGTTATATTCTTCTATAACAAACATAATATTTCATATTATATGTAATGTATGTTATACATTATACTTTTTACTACTCAAATGTACTCATGTCAGTATGTAATATTTCCAAACCAAATGCAAATCTTTTCAATAATTGATGCGCTACTTTTAAGATGTCCTTTACCTATACATATATACATATAATGACATTATATTAACATCAAAATAACGTTAAAACAGTGATAAAGTGACATAATAATGACATTTTAGTATCATTTTGATGTCATTTTGAAAAAAATAAAGGCTTTTTAATTAGTTTTCTTAATTTTTCTAGTTAAATTTCTAATAAACCAAATAAAATTTCCTTAAAAATTAATTTTAAACTAACACAATTATATTTTATTTAATAAATATTTTAAATACACCGTGCTTACAGGAAGAACAGCATTCTATCATTAAACAGAGGCGAAAATTTATAACTCGAGAAACTAGAGTTTGCGTGGAAAAACAAATTTTAGTAAGATTTTTCATAAAGTTAAATAAAGAAGACGAAGAAGAAAATGCGCAATTGGAACGAAGAACAACAAGAAATAAGAAATTCAGAAATCAATTAATTCAACAAAGATGTAAATGACTTTAAGACGTCTTTTAGTAATGTCTTAAAGATGTAAAAAAAAAAAGACGTCTTTAAGACATCTTTAGAATATGCGTATTGTGTGCTCACACAAATTCATCATACGGATGTCATTGAAATATTAAAGAAACATGTATAAATGACATGATCCTGAAACATACAACCGACAGACGATAAAATCAGTTTTTATGCAGGGCGATCACCCATCCACCCAGTGAGAACAGCCATCGGGATTTGAATCCGGGCCGGAGGCCGGGACCTCTCTCCGAGTCTATACTAGTCCACCCCTCTAGCATGGAACCACAGACGCCCCAGCAAACTCACCTCGAAAATCAATTAATGAATGAAATTGATCTTCTTTCGACGCGTTTCTACACAAAACGACAGAATGAAACGAGACTAGAGTTCGCGTGGAAAAACACATATTTTAGTCAGATTCTTCATTCACACCTTTGTTGAATTAATTGATTTCTGAATTTCTTATTTCTTGTTGTTCTTCGCTCCAATTGCGCATTTTCTTCTTCTTCTTTATTTAACTTTACGAAGAATCTTACTAAAATTTGTTTTTCCACGCAAACTCTAGTTTCTCGAGATTTCGCTATGTATATTATAAATTTTCGCCTGTGTTTGATGATGATAGAATGCTGTTCTTCCTGTAAGCACGGTGTATTTAAAATATTTATTAAATAAAATATAATTGTGTTGGTTTAAAATTAATTTTTAAGGAAATTTTATTAGAAATTTAACTAGAAAAATTAAGAAAAATAATTAAAAAGCCTTTATTTTTTCAAAATGGCATCAAAATGACACTAAAATGTCATTATTATGTCATTTTATCACTGTTTTAACGTTATTTTGATGTCAGTATGATGTCATTATAATTTTTGTTCTACCTGGGATATATACGTAATAGGATATGCGTTGTCGTGTATGGATGAGGTTGAAGAACCTGAAACGGAATTACCTCGCTAGGATTATGTTAGCCTGAATCTTAGATCTGAACCCGACACTGCCAGGTAGAAGCATCCGCATCCGGGTTATTAAAAGCGGCTTCTGTGAGCTCTGCTATGCAATGCCGATACAATACCACGTAATGAGAATAATTTATTCTCTATTTACAAATTAAAATATCCAATTTCAAAATAGTCCACGCGCACTATTATAACCATTATATTAACCCCGAGATTCTACTTGAACATTAAGAACTTATTGCACAGTTATATTTTAAAAACTTTTATATATCTACTTTTAAAAAGTATATATGTATGTATGTATATGTTTGAAAGAAAATAATATATGTGATGATACAAAAGTTTCATATATAAAAAAAGGTATGTTAATTTTTTCGCGAGTCATGTCATAACAAAGTCAACGTAGGAAAAAAAATGTCTTTATAAAGAAGATGAAAAAACGATACAAGGAAGTACCGGAGTAACAGGGACAACATACAAAGAAACTGACTGAAAGTCAAGATTTTGAGTAACGGATTTTTAACAGTTTTACGACTCGACCACTCAATCTTGGGAAAATATTATGCTCGATGCTACCCACACCGTTCTTCGTTACAGTTTTTTACGTAACGGGGAAATATTCTTGACAAAGGATTACACTTTATCCCTTTTTCTATATTCTTTTTACCTAACCAAATAAAAAACCGATGCTACCGAAAACTTTTACGACGCTAAAACTTTTTAACGGCGTGTTTTAAAAGACAACCCACCCCTAACAGAAAAAAATGAAATATCTTCACCCGAAAAAGAAGTTGAATGGTTATTTGTAAGCATTTGGAAAAATCTAACAAGGTATTTCCTGCGTTGTTGTTCTTACGTCGACATCTTTTTACTTTTAACGTAAAAAGCATACCTAAAAATATTTGCTTTTTTTGTAGTTGCTCACACAAACACACATGCTCGCGTGTGCGCTTGCACATACGTAAATAAATGCATTTTTTTTTAATCTTTTGCTTTCGCAAAAAATTAATTTCACTACTCTTTATTTTTGTTGTTTAGCAATATATTAACGAGATAATTCTCTCGATGAATATAAAAACGTCACTTACGAAATTGATTTGACATTCAATGAATTATGATTGCGATTATGGACACAATTTAGTTATGACATCCTATTGACACCATAAAAGAGATGTCATACGAATATTTCGTGGGAACATAAATAAACGAAAAACAGGGGGGGGAGAGAGAGAGAGAGAGAGAGAGAGAGAGAGAGCTGAATGTGCATTTTCATGATCCACCAACACGAGTCTGACGATATGACACAACCGTCATTTCAGAAGGATACAATAAACGCGGACGAGAGCCAAGCACTCGTTAAGAGCAGGCCCCGAAGGCTCTAATTAAAATAACAAACGGAAAATCCACGGGAGTTTCTGCCGCATTCGCAGAAACTTCCCCCACGCATCCTGTGACACAACCACCCCTTTCCATCTCCCGACACGCGCCCCGTACTCTGCTCGAAGAGGACCTTCAGAGGGCTTCACATAAACGGCGGCAACTATTCAGCTCTCGGCGACTGTGTATAAATGTTTCCGTATTATATCGCGTTACACAGTCGATGGTGTTACTGCGCCGATAGGGGTTAAACTAAGACGAAAGAGTTTACGTACCGTTTACTTATCACGGAGGAAGCGCACCAAAGAAAATGAAACCAAACACGTGTATATGTATACCGTGATTAATTGTAAATGTAAAAGTAATTACAGTACAACAAGAATAAATGTACGAATGTAAATATAAATTGCAAACGACACAGTGCAGGAATATATTCCTGAGATTAATTAATACGACGGCAAAACTACCACGTTCAACCTCAAGAAAAGAGAACAGATGCAAAAAATGCTAAACGTAAAAATATAATTGCGACAAAAGTAGAAAAATTGTAAAATAACGTAATAACGTCGCGACTGTCTGATATAATAAATTAATATAGGTACTTTTTACATGCGAACTCTTTTCGCCTTAAGCCGTTGGCTAATCTTGCATCTATATGAGAAATCGAAGAAAAAATTTTATGAAACAGCGGTACGCAGTACGGAAGATGAAATGACTGGAAACAGAAAAGATAAAAAGATAAAAAGAAAGAAACATAATTACGATAGAAATAAAAAGTCGGGAACGGAGTGGAATACACAGAGCAGGAAACGTAACAAGCGTTTAATTGCGCGAAGAAGGAAAAGACGGAAGGGTTTTGCGCGCGCGAAGGAAAACATTGGAGGAAAAGGAGACGCGAAGCAGAAAGAACAAAGGGGTCGAAATGCGGGAAGGGCGAACCGCGACGAGGGGTAAGCGAGGAAAAGGAAGCGCGCGGGAGAGAGAGACTAACCGCGAAGAGGGGTTGGCGTTTCTATTCGGAAGGGGGTTGGTTCTGGCGTCTCGTTACAGCGGTTGGCTGTCGGAAGCGCGCGGATGACGCGGAGGGGAAGAGGACGCGAAAACCCCCGAGGGGTTTGAAGCCGGTCTCGCCGTGTTTTTCGCCGATTGAATCAATTAAAGAGGAAAAACTCCCGGGGTAAAATATTCGAGACGTGTCCTGCCCGTCGTGCACGGTCCCACGTACATGCGTGCTCGTTCGTTCATACGGATCGAGAGATCGACACGACGCGACGCGACGCGACGGTATGGGTACAGTACGGTTTGCCTTTCGCGGATTGTCAGGTCGCGAGGGATCCGGTTTTTCCTCATTCGCGCGAATTAAGATATCGATATGTGCAGGTAGAAAGCACCCGTGCTGCGACGTGCATTTTTTAACAACACCCTTGTCTCCCCTTTCGCAATTTCTAAACATACGCCGTGTTTAAATGCACAGTGTAATGTTCAAGATATGTACATACCTATATATTTTTTATTTTTATGTACGTTCTCCTAAAATAAGATGAAAATAAAATGTCAGTTTGATATTTTTTATATGCTCTTGTAAAGCACTTAAAACATTAGATAGATACTGTAATGTTGCTTCATGGCAAAATTTGATGTACCTAATCTAATGGCATATTTGTATACATATGTGCAATTAAATTTTATTATATATTAAATAATCGCAAAAGTATCACAATATATTCATTTTCATAGTAGTATTTAAGTATTAATAAATTTGAGATTACTGATTATTTTAGCAAAATCATTGTTAGTTGTACGTTTACTTGGCTTTACGATTAAAAAAAATCAAATATAATTTAATAATGCGTCGCTTATAATACAATTCTTTTCTATTGAAAAACTTTTATGCGGAGCGTGATATTTTTATTCGTACATAGGAGCAACACAAGGAAGAGTTGCTCGCGCAAGGTGTTTCGTGTTCACTCTGTAATGCGATCGGGATAAGAGCCACGCATGTGTAGTTGTCGTAAGGACTAAGAAATGGGAGAGGAGAAACGAGAGACAGGGACGGGGACAGTGTCAGGCAACAGGATTTAATCTCTTAATTACCGGAGAATAGACTCGCACCGCGTGCGGCCGTGCTAAAAACGATGCGGGGATTACCGGTAATAGTACTCTCGTAAGTCCACCATCCGGCTTGTTTGTTAAATAATATCATTGCTACCCGATTAGAGGCTTGCACAACAACAGTCCACTGGGTCTATACTTTTTCGGTTGACTGTTGAGATGAACAGATCAAAGTATAATCCATGTAAGAAAATTTTCCTCCTCCTCAAAGTTTCCTTCTCATTATTGTTATTTAGCATCTTGAAGAAATTTAATTAATTTTATCAATGTACTTCATTTTTGTTACAATTTATCATTACAGGTCTCGTGTAAAGAAACACATAAGTAAATTCGATCGCGCGCGATTATCAGCTTTGACATTTTGCAAACAGCTACGAAAATTGCGATTCAGCGAATCGCGGGAACGTCCGGATGACGGATTCCTAATTGACAGTCTCGCAATGTGGAGCCGCGATTCGCCGACACGTCAGTTGATCTGCGATCGTAAGCGCAAAATAAAATAGAACGAACGGAAGTGCGAAATTCGAAGGTATATGTATACATCATACATACGTATAATCGAAGATATATATAGAAAATTTGCTAATACGTTAAATTCTTGTGATTTATTTGATTGTAATTTTTTTTTAATTGAAATATCAAGGCAGTAGTAATTTTTAAATTATAAGGCAAAATTTAAAAAATTTAATAATTTTCACAGATTAAACTTTACAAAATTAATTAAACGTAACATACATATATTTGATTTGTGCTTCTTTATTAATATTTTTACAAATGTATCCTTTGCATGTCATAAAAGAATAATTTGCGCATGCGTGAAACATACATTTTTTTGTCTAGATAATTGTAAATTTCCGATAGAGAAAAAATATAATTTTGCATTTATTGGATAATACTATAACAGATGTAAAGTAGTATGTCTTACTGAAAAATGCTACGTACCCTCACGAAATCTTTAATTCTTGCGATCATGAGGTTTCTCATATTTATTATTTAAAACGTATAAATACTTTTCTGTATATAAGAAAGATCAAAAAGAATTCGACTGCGAATTCGAAGCAGTAAGAAAAATTATTAATAATAATTAACCAACATAAGCACATTCGTTTCCCCCTTTTCTCTTTTACTTCCTGCGCGCGCTTATATACACTATACATATCTATTACATATACATATGTATATACATATATACACATATATCTATACATACACACACATCCATCATTTTTTTCATTTTCAAGTTAACTTTGAGTTCTAAGTCAAAATATTATAAATTTCCAACGTCAATGATTTAAAAAAAAATTGTCTTAAACTGTCGAATTTATTATCAATTGTATTTTTCTAACCATACCTGGTTAGGTCAAAAATATTCGCAATACAGTATGCGAATTAAGTTTACAGAAGGAAAGATTAATTTAATTTTTCGTAAATTGATTCCGTAAGTAATTATCAAAGATTTTATCGTAAAGAAAGAAACACAAATAAATTGCATCTAATAGTAACGTGTTATACATTCTCTTCTTTTTAATTAATGAAAAAGGGACAAAAAGTTACGAATCCGGAACATACAATTATATTATACATACACACAGTTAACAATTATAATTATAACATTATTTTATAAATATATATTTAACATATGTACATACATAAAATATAAATATAGAATATACACATTTACAATTTTTTTATTCACAATTAGAATTGATATCGGTCTTTGTTTCACTGATAGGAATCTGATTGTTTCACACTGCCACATATTGTAAATTATATTGTACTTATAATGTCGCAACATCGATACTCGTGTTATGACATGGCTCAAGAGAAGAACGCCAGCAGAGCGCATTATTACCTAGGTCATCGATCTTTTAAGGTATCACACTGGTGGTCCATGCATATGTAAAAATTTCTCGCAGGGGCTTCTCCGTGCTCGCGAGAAAACTTGACATAGGGATGCCTAGGGGCTTCCTTCGTTCCTAGCATCTGTTTTATGTAACCGAGTTTATGTCATTCGCCCTTCGCTAATCATTCGTACTATGTGTGTGTATGGGGGGGAGGGGGCAGTGTTTTATATAAATTCTTAATTTGATTACATACAAGCGCTATCCGAACACCTGCGGGGTCTCTCGCGCTGAATATATCGAAAGATGACTAATGGCTGCTGCATCAATACTATCGATTTTACACGCAACATGGAAATATTAACAATTGTTGTTCAGTTGGTTACCCAAATGCAACTGTACAACTAGAGAAAGAACGTGCTTTGCATTCGCTAACAATTGCGAAGCTAGAGGAAATAAATTTTGATAATGAAATAAATGATTACTATAATTAAAGTTAACAAACTTTTGAGAATAATTTTTTAAACTAAATAAGATTTTTAATCACTTTTTTGCAATGTGTATTGGCACTATATAAATATAAATTAAAAGAAAATACATTAGCAACAAAATTTATATTATTTATAATTTGAAAATATAAAAGTATATTTTTGCATTCTTATTGTCAAAGTAAAAATAAAATATTTTAACATATAATATTCAAAAACATACATTAAGAAAAATTACATGAGATTTTTAACAACTATAAAAAAACAAGATAAAAATATAGTAAGATCGTAAAATCGTTAAATAAAATGCCACCATATATAATCTTTGTAATTTAATTTAATGTTATGCGAAAACTGGGTGGTCTATAAGGATAATTAATGGCTTTTAAATTTTCTTTGATGACGCATCTCGGCAGGATTTTTGGAAAAAGATATATACGTACGAAACGGATTTGACATCATGCTATGCACACAGCAGTCACCTCCTTTAGATCAGTAGCATCTTTACCCTAGAGAACTTTTGTCAACCAATCCAGCTGCGCCACTAAAAATTATGGTATCCTCTTAAAACCAATCTAAACACGTACCATCATTTATCATTTTGTTTTCTTTCATCATAAAGTAGAAAAGTCATACAAGTTTGAGTTGCTTCCCAAAATACGACTTACCGTTTTTTTTTTTTTTCAAAATATGTACAAATTGCAGAAATACCTCATCAATTTTTAAACACTTCTTCGCAATGAATTAATTTATCAGAAAAGCAATTTCTTGTTAAAGTTATATTTGAAAAACTTTAACAAAACCTTAATACCTATCAATAGATTATTCTACGAAAACGCTTACAATTGTAAGCGCTGAAGAAACATTTATGCAAAAGGGATGAATTTACGGAAAAGACACTGAGGATTACATAGGAATGTATATATATATATACATATATATATATATTTGTCCAGTATACATATATATATATATATATATATATATATATATATATATACATATATACTGGACAAATTGTAAGAAGAAACAAAGATAAACATATTTAAAAACGCAAATATTGTAATACTAGCTAAAAAAAACTGATTTCTATTATAAAACAGAAAAGTTGCTTTGATTAAAAATCTGAACTATATCTAATAATTATTAATATGTCAAATCTTATATAATTATTGTCATACGCATTCAAGGTATTTAAATAAAATATGTTTAAACACAGGATATATATATATATTGTATAGATTATATTTCATTTTCAGAGAAATTAAAAAAGCGATAAAAATGCACAACACAATAAATTTTTGAAAGAAATTTTCAACTACTAATGTCCCTGTAACTAAAGAAAAATAGAACATTTATAGCAAGTCAAGTGATTTATTATAAGGCAGTAAAACTAATGGTCCCAAAGATCTCAGAAGGACCCAGTAACCTACATTTTGAATAGAAAAATATTGTTATGGCAGGTCTCGACAGAGTGGTTGCCTGACCAACATACTGTTTAGATGTAAATTTTTATATTTCTTCACACAAGAAGAAAGTTCAAACTCTTTTGTATCGGACGCGAAAGTCGATTTATTCCTCTATCTATTTCTTTTTCTATCCTATTCGAATCCTATTTCCATCCAGAGGATAAAAAAATTTTTTTTTGCCTTAAATAATCTAAACATAAATCACTGTTGAAAGGGCAAACACAAACAATTCAGTAGCTAATGTTTGGTTCTCCGCACGGAAACAATAAGGAACTACAAAGAAACGAGTTTAAAGGTACTAAAGCAGAAGGAGATAATGCTAGAAGGTAACACTAGACATTCGTATATTCAGGTTACTCGACCATCAATATGACCCATTTCGGTAGCGGACAATTAATCAGAAGTAAATCCAAGAAAAACTTATCTCGTTTGGTCACTTAGACAAACGAAGTTTATTACTTTTATCGAACTTTTTACTTTCACAGCACGTGTCTGTGTACTGTTGACCTGTTTACGAATGAGAACGTATCATTACACAAGTCCTAATATAGAATTAAAAAATTTAATAATTTTCTAATTTCAAATCAAATGCAAGTTGTTCAATGAAACAAATTTACTACAATTTCGTTTGTTGCTAAACGGTAGCTAACTCTTTAAGACATGAATTTTTAATAAACAATTATTAAAATGCCATTTTAAAAAATATTTATATTTATAATGTATTTTAACTGTAATGTAACTAACAAATAAATGTTATTTGTTAATTATTTATTGAAGACCAAGTTCTATCATTTTAATTTCATTTATAATTAACATAATATTTATAATTCATTATAAAATTAGAAAAAACAAGAGAATTTGAATTAATGGGATTACAATCCAAAATTAAGAAAAACTTTAAAGTTCTGCTAGTTTATAAAAAATAAATTAAGTGTTTTCTCATTTACAATAAAATTATTTTGTTTTAAAAATTTATAATGTATTTATAATAAATTATTAAATATATGAAATATTTAGCTACATATATTTTTCTTTTGATAAATAACACAAATACCTAGATAAAAAATTATAAGCATACGCAATAAAAGTATTATTATATTATTTTATCGAGTTTCTTTGAAGAGAATTCCTTCCATCGCTAATCATAGCAAGTTAATAAATTTATATATGTATTGTGTGTGTGTGTGTGTGTGTGTGCGCGCGTGTTTTATGCATACACGCATACACATACATATAATATGCAATCTAAACAATTGATGGGACCGTGGATGGAATTGTGGATCGATTCGAAAGAACGAACGATGCCGTGTCGAATTCACAAGGGTTTACGAACTAATCCGTCGATTTTTCAGGTGCTACGCATTAACGCAACTCGCCCGACAAATCCGTCAATGTCTAACATCTTGAATAACGTCTTTTCTTACCGCGCGGAAGAGCCGACAACAGCTTCCGCGACTCATAAGAGAAGCAATTGATAAATTTCGAATGCTGGAATTTTTTTCACGAAGAAATAGGATTGTGTGGAAAGATAAATGCGGTTTTTTGATCGCAACGCGAAGGGTTAAAGGCTCTTTTTGAGGAAGGAAAAGACGCGACAAAAAGATTTCTCGAGATAATATAAAAAAAATATTTAAAGAAAAAAGGCTGATCCGCTCTGCGCGCGCATTGTGTTGCACATGATTAGATGTTACTTGTATAAGCAGTGTACAAATGCATTTAGAATTCTTCAACTTCTTTCCTTAATCGCATTCGCTTTGGAATTTTTCGAATAAACTTTGAGAGAACTTTTTGAAATCTTTAAATAATATAAAAATACACACACAAAATCTGTATACCTAACTATAAAATTTATAATAAATTAAAAATTTTGTTATTTACCAAACATCCTTTGTACTATTTCTATGAGAAAATAAATAAAAGTGCATTCTTCATTTTGACAATATTACAAATTATTCCATGAAAATGAAGAAAATGTATTGCCGAATGTTTGAAAAATTATATACATATCTATATATGCGTATATGCGTACAAACAACGTACCTACTTGAAACTACAGAGATAAAGTAAAATGTGTATGATGCTTGCAAAAAATTACTTGGCCAGAATTTTACACATATACATAACAATGTATGTTTGATACGTCGATTTTCGCAAAATAAAACGTTAAAGATTATTAATCCTTATCTTAATTAATTTTATCATCTGAGAGGAAATTAGCTGCAACATGTTTGATATTAAATCGAGGCATTTATTTAATCGAGGACAGTCGCCCTGCACGAGATAGGCTGTAAAAGAAGGTACTTATCGGTATTATTCACGCCCGTTCCAGATCTTATACGGGTGCATTTACGCCGTCGGCGCGCACGTTCGATACGCGACGTGTAAATACGAACGTGTCATTGGACAACAATATACCCGTGGGATTCGGATCATCACTCCAATGTCAACGACCACACCGCGTTCATTCCGCGGGGTCTTTTTCGACGCTATTCCGTGGCCGTGCAATGAGTAAATTATTGCTAAACGGTGGACCGGCGGCGGCGGCGGCGGCGGATGTCAAGATGCGGGCTCGGCTCGGGTGGTCGTGGGATCTACCAGCGAAAGCAGTGGAATACAGAGTAAAATCGAGTATTGTTTCGATGGGGAAATAATAATATAATTCAACAACCGCATTTGAATCATCAATATAGAACAAGAATTTAATTATCAATATATGTATGTACGCATACATTCTATGTATTGAAAGATTTCAAAAGCCAAACAATCTTGCAAAACACTAAAAACTTTCTTCAAATGTCTAAGTATCGTAGATATGTAATATTCGTGTGAAACTTTTCCTGATCCCGCATATATCATGTATGTTTCCATTGCTTACCTTACATGTACATATGTACAAGCGGTAACTATCATCGAGTTTACATATTGTGTGTACAATATTTAAATTATTGTAAAAATTCTTGACAAGACGGTCATTATTAACTTGACGAGTTTCTAATCAATATGTTTAAAAATATATATGTTTCAAGAATCGGTGACGTCACATTAGAAAGTCGTGTTAAACATTTCACCTATGGTTCACCAAAATAATAATCATAAAATGATTACTTTCAAAGTCAATTTTTTTTAAATTTGTCTCATTGGTGGAATGAGACAAATTCTTTTCTCATTGTTTTCTTTTTTATCATAATTACATACCTCGTGTATAGGTACAACTTTTTCTTATTCATCGTTCATTGTAAGTGTCGAAAACTTTGTAACTGATAAATCTTAGAAAAAATATCCTAGAACGGTAATAATACATAACATATATATATTAAAATGACAAAAATACAAATTCGTTACACGTATTAGATATAACATTCAATTACATATCAGACTTTGAGTATCAAGTTCAGAAAATGATGTAATGCCATGAAATGATTCAGAGGATTACGTTGTAATTGATGCACGTGTTTCATTTTTTAAAAAGATTCATAAAAAAATACTTGACTCCTCTCCAAGTGCCATTTACAATGTATTTCGTGTCAAATGTATACTTTTATGCGCGCGACTTTACTTTTATATGAATAGCAGAAGCTAAACGCGATTACGATCAACTATGACTCGATAGCGGCAGGAGTGTGAGTGTATCATTGTCGTAATAAAGCGAAAGCGCCGGATTCACGTCGAGTGACACGTGGCGAATCGTGTCCGAGGACAAAACTGATATCGTTGTATCGTTACATGCCACGTGACTGCCACTTAATAAACGTATACTGCATCTCTATCAGTCGACATGACAGTTTATCTTTTAAAGTTCTCGATATTGATATCATTCTTTCAGAAAGATGTTTTCCTGAGGTGATCTTCTTCAAAAGGAACTGAAGCTTCCTTTTTGATTTTGAAGCAAAATTTGAGATTTTAAGCATGCGTGTCATATGATAAAATTGAAAACTGGAAAAGTTGTATTATAATATATATCTTGGAAAATTAATCTTCTACACTATATATATAATCTTAATACATGTATATATATACATAGAAATATATTCAAAAAGAGTGAATTTAAAATTCAATTTCACATTATTCTGTTTTTAACATCTAAAAATTCTTTTCAACTACGCTTCTTGCCAAGTAAACCGAAATAAAATATTTAGAGCTGGACGGAGCGTCAACAAAGTAGTAAACTAAAGTGGATCAACCTCGAGTTGGGAAACAAAAGACACCGTAGACCGTAAGTCGTACGTGTACTATGGAGGGGTGTCAATTTGTTCGGCGGAGACCAGGTCGTCCCTGTTTGTTTCCAGGAGAGCTTTATTTGTAGTACGCAAGAGGACCACGTCCGACGGCCGTCGAGGGGTCGACGCGGCGCGGCGCGGCGTGGCGGTCAGGAGAAGCAGAAAAGTGGACGCCTCACGTTATAACGATGTCCTGATGCCAGTTTCTTGTTTCAGCAACCCGGGAAAAAGGACGGTAACGAGGTGAAGGCAACCGACTGGTGAAACACCCGACTCACAAAGCCGAGAAAACAAGGCAGCGTCGCGCACGCCTTTTGCGTCTCACTACGAAAATAAGTATTCGTATCTGTTTTCGAATCTGGCTACGCCCTTGCGAGGAGAATATGAAAAGTTTAATAGTTAGTATAAGACATTATACATTTTTGTGATAAGAGTTTAAAACTTTTTTTTAATTTAATCGTTTTGAAAATAATTTATATTTCACACTCAATATATATATAATAAGATATTATTAATGTTACCAATAAATTCCGATAAACATACGAATCTCAGCATTTTTTAAATTTTCTTTCTCTAAATAAAATTAATGCATGATATATTAACTTGTACGTATATATATATGTATGTATATATATGTATATATTATTTTAATAAGCTTTCTACGTATCTCAAGAATTCAATGTATATTCTGTATTCTTTTCACAAGTGTAATATTTAAAAAGATCAAAATCTGCTATTGCTATGCTTACGACAAACAAAAATGTTTTTTATTTTTTTTTTTACAATTACATGATCAGACACGGGCGTCTCATCCTGTGTTCATCGTTTATTCGTTTCGAAAAATGGATAAATAACCTAAGAATGACGTATGGCGATCGAGCGATCGTATGTAAAATCAGAACTGTTTCGGAAACCATAAAGAGACAAATCATTTACTGCAGTGCGAGAAACAGTGCTGGTCAGGGAACAGAGAAACGAACAGTAGGTGGAGGGCGAAGAACAAGGGTAGCAAAGCACGTGCGTCGTGTTACGTGTATCGAGTATAACCGGGATGCAGCCCCAACAAGGGCGACAACACGCTGCGCTTACAAAATGCGACATCCGGACCGATCAATTCCCAAGCTTTATCATGAGCGACACGTAACCCATTTGTCCTCTTTCTCTCTCTCTCTGCCCCCTCCGGAGAACTCCTCTCACCGTATCGCAAATGTGCTCCTTATTTGTTCTAAAGAGAGCACTGATTTTTTAGAATAATTGATTTTAAGTTTAACAAAAATTTTTCTTGCAACTGTTGATCTAATTATTTTTCTAGTTAGTTCATTCTTTACTCACGTCGTCCTTATATTTCTCCAAATGGACTTGGAGTTGAACGTGTTATACACCGATAATAATTCAGTATTTTTAAATACTTTTATAATAAATACAACAGTGAATTAAATTTATCGATATATAGCAACATTTGGATATTAAGAAATTTTATTATCACAAAATACTTATATAAGACACGATCGAAATATTCGAATAAATATTAGAGTAAAATTAGAGTAAAAGAACATATAAATAAAAACTTGTTAATATTAAAAAATATTTCTAACAATTCTAATGCATACAATTCGTTATATTTGTTAATTTAATTTTTTATTTCTATTATTTTATTAGAGATTAAATTGCATTCTAATGAGAAATAATATCTATGAGAAATAATAAAATAGGATGTGTCAATCAGTATGATTTCCAACAATGCGAAAATACATATGTATGAATATCTAGAATTTAGCAAATATCTCGAAGCAAATACATAATCGATTTCCAAATCAAATTTCACTAAATTCCATCATGCTCTTGTGGGAGATTTCTGCAATGTTGTTTTCCTCAACGAAGGAGAGTTGTAGACGCAGGAGGTTGTTCTCTGGGGGATGCGAGAAAGAAGAAAGGGGGAGGGGGAGGGAGGAAGAGAGAGAGAGAGAGAGAGAGAGAGAGAGAGAGAGAGAGAGAGAGAGAGAGAGAGAGAGAGAGAGAGAGAGAGAGAGGCTTTTACCGCGACTGCTGTAACAGCATCACTGTGACGCGAGACGCGCGTATCGGTAATGTAACCAATCACGAGACGTGGCTCCGTCTGTTCGCAAGGCCTGGTTGCCGTTGGCTGGTAGACCCGGCTACGGTCTGCACGAGAGAGTTCGCCCGGACGAGCGGAGTTAGTTTGGACTCGGGTCCGCGTAACGAGGAGTTTAATGACATCGTCGACGTCCATGTCGGACACGTGGACGCACCGAGGGTCGGCATCTCTCTCTTCTATTTTGATGTCTCCCCGGCTCGCGAGATTCTCTTCTGGACACGCGTCTTCCGTACCGAGAAAGTGACTCGTCCTCTCGTTAGATTTGCGTTAGTGTTACGACAAGATATTGCAATTCGAGATAATAGTACAGATAATAGTATAAATCTCACAAACATAACGTGACCATGAGTTTTTAACCAAATTGTTAAATCATTATATTCAAGAGTAAAATTTATAAACGTCTAAAATATGTAGGTACATACATACAAGAAAACAATCGCAAACTTTGTATATTTTTATTATTTACGAACAGCATACAATGGAAATTAATAAGTGCATTATTATGGAAGTGGGCATCTTTTTCTCGTTACAAGAAAATGAATAGCGCAAAATACAACTAAAATTACTCTTTTACTCGTTAAACTCAACGAGTAACGCCAATGCAATTTAATCTCTAATAACATTTTAGTTAAAAACTGTTGGTGTATTTTTATCTGTCTCAAGTAACATTTCCCGAGATTGAGTCTCTCTTTCTCTCTCTCTCAGACAGTGACATAGCGAGCATAGGCAAGCTATTCCGATTACTCGTGCAAACGGTACCGAGATCGGTGGCACGTGACTGCTCGGTATCCCGCAGCTTAAACAGTAAAGGGATGGGCCAAGTGCCACGCGGCTCTTACTGCAGTTGCAAAAATACGTGCATGAGACATGCAGGGAGGCAGAGAAGCACCAATGATGCGTGGCTTCTCCAAATCGTTAGCATCCGGACTCTGTTATTTTTGCATTAAAATCACCCCCGCAGTATTCCTCGACAGACATACCTCGTGTTTTCCATGCTCGGACGAGCGACGGATAGTTACGTTAATTGTTCTGGAAAAATGAAGAGGGTTGGATCGAGAGATTGTGTATCTCTAAGAACGACATAATCAGATGAGATATCATTGTGTTTCGTCAGAAGTGCGTTAAAGCGCAAACTCCTATCGCTTCGTTTACCTATGTAACGGACGATTCCATATATTTCGCTACGTGTTCTTCACAACTGCACACGTGTTCTTCACAACCTAAAGACACAAGTTCCTTATAGGCGAGTCTCATTAAAATAATAACTCTTTTAGATTTATTTTACGAGCTATAAATTTTAACATCAGTTAATGAAATTTTGAGGGCACGTTCGAGCTATAATCTCAGTTTAAAGGATGCGTGAAACGAGCTTTTTATATGAAAGGTTATACTTGTAAGTTTTATATATATGTATATATATGTTATTAAATATTCCTTTTACGTCTTCTTTTATCTGTGTTTTTCTTATACGGATAATTTAGATTAATTTTTGCCTAATTGAGCATTTATGTAAATATATGTAAATAGAGCATATATGTAAATATTTCGTTTCAAAGTTTTGCTTCAAGATAAAACATAAATTTTTTTCTAACAAAATATTAATCTAGGTGCGCATCGCGAGCTAAATGTTAGTCAGAAAATATGTAATGCAAAAAATTGAAAGTTTGCGCAAAAGAAAAATCGTCAATAAAATTTAAGTCTAAAGGGACGAAAGTTTGAGTAGATTAGTGTAATTTTTGTATCATGGGTATATAAAAATTAATATATATATATATACATATACATATAAAAGTTTTTTTGATAAATTTGTCAATTTGTACAAATGCATAGAGGCACTTTTAGTTTACCAAATCTCGAGAATAGGACACGTCCCGCTCTTACACGGGTAGGCATTAAGTTTAACGATCCCGAATAGACCAAGTACCACAATGTATTAATCTTCGGAAATTTATGACTTATTTTCCACAAGTCTCTTGACCCGTTTATGAGTCGCGCGTTTTGAACACTCATATAATTCTAATATATCGTAGCGCTCTCGTTCGTTCTTCCTACACGACAGGAAATCGATCGTAAAATTTGATCCGCAAGGCCTAGTAGGCGCGAGAGTATTGGAAAATAGAAAACCAAGTCGTTATGAAACCGATGATTGCACACCTGTATCCCCCATTCAACAAAAACATCCCAAGTACAATGTTTCTTTCCAAGTATAAAAGCACGATGCTACGTGCTTCCGTAGCTGAAGCTAAAGCGATATAATCCAGATTCTTACTTATGTTTAATGACTGCACAAATCTATAGAATCATGTGATTCTAGATTTTCAATGACGACGGTAATGACGAGCACGATGCGACAATATGAGTCTCAAAATTATAATAGATGCTGTATAGAATTATGAAATTCGCGGCATAACGTGTGAGTGTGTGCGTGGGTGTGTGAGACATGCAATATTATTAATATAATTATGCTTGAAACTAAGCGAAAAACATTCCCGTTTTCACACATCATGACAACGCTGCCTATAGATCTGAGTATAGGATAAAGTCACGCACGATCAGTTTGTCGAAAACGATGATATTCTGCCTTGGAAAAACGGGCGCGCTCAAAAGCTCGTTAGGCCTCCAAACTTGTCCGACTCTCTGTCGACGGAAAATGGTCACGGAGAGGGAGAGAAAGAGGGTGGACAGGTGCGAAAACGCATTTGTTAAACATCACTCGAAAGGCGGCCAGTTTTGCGCCCTAGAATGGAACGTGCGCGCGCGGTCATTTTTACGATTCTTTCGATGTTCTATGTATCTCTCTGCGTATTTGTGTGTTGGGGTGCGCGCTTGGGGTGCTAAAATATTCGTGAAACGGTCACTCGTGTCTTCGAAAACTGTTTGCTTGCGTTAGTCATCATTGTAAAGTGAAATAATTTGTCGTCAAACACAATACATACTTGTATCTTTCATTAGTTTTTCAATATCGTTGACACTAAACCTGTGAAGAACATGTTATCAGAGCTTCTCGCGCAATCTTTTACAACGTTAACCTTATGATTCTCTAAACTGACGAAATTTCTTCTAGTTACACCTTTACCCAACAAGCTTACAGTTGATGTTAATCAACATATCGTATTGATTTTTTAAATTTCTTCTATCTGCATAATATTGTAGACAAATCCTTAATCCTAGTTTTATATCGCGAGAAATATCGAGAAATAATCGAATGTATCTGGAGATCGAATCGAAGGCAGCTATATCGCGGCGATCTTTGCGTGTCGTACGAATTTTTTTATTCCTCACAATGTTCTCGAGTGCGAGAAACGAAGCGCGTCGATTGCGATAACATTTGGAATACCTCATTATCGCGATAAAAAATGCGGACGTGCCGCGCCGACAAAAGCTGTCGCGAAGGAGAAGGGGAGGCGTAAAAGTCGGACCCCGTTACCCCTCTTCGGGTCAATTACAGCACGAGACAGACCTCCCGTCCGGGGGATCATTATCGCGAAATTGTGCGTATCGTGCACCACCACTACCACCACCACCACCACCCCGTAGCCCCGATGTAGCCCCGTGCAAGCCCCGCGCGGAATTGGATTTCGAAATGTGAAAATACGAGTCCACGGGGGGGAGGGGGGAGGGGGAACTCGAGGGTGGCGAACGATAGATTCACGTGGTGAGACATCTGTCGGACAACTTAACAACCGCCCGCCTCTCACCCCGATCCCACCACCCCTCGTCCAACTCGAAATCATACGGGGTACGTATAGTGTAACGCTGCAGGCGTAACGATACATCCCTGAGACACCCCGTCGCTTCTTTTCGCTGTTACATACCTCTCGCCTTTTTTCCCCAGTTTAACAAACAGACGGCACACGGCGAGAACCGCGGGGCTGGTCACGTGCGTCATGTTTTCATAGTCATCAACGGCTGTCGTGGCTGTTGCGCAGAGCGCGTATCTCCGGATTTTCCTGCGGATTTCGCATAATTAATTGCGACCGGGGCGCAATCTGCCCCCCTGCCCCCGTCCCCCTCTCTCCATTTAATTGTCCTAATCGTAACGTTTGTAACGACGCGTCGAGAAAACGCTCTTATACGGCGATACAGCCGCACTCGAAGCGGGCGCGTGCGCGCTTTTGCATACGCGTAGGGATATACGCGTGCAGATGTATCCGACATATTATTTGTATGGAGACAGTGCAACGGACTGTCTCTGTGTGGACACACCGTGCGTCCACACGATTTCACTCGGTGCTCTATTTAGCGCTTGTTAGCGGCGACAATGCCACGCAGCTGATCCCCTTAACGAGGCCGAGACTCGCATTGTGCGAGGGTGTAAAGCTCCGCGCGCGCGCGCGCACGCGTGGCCTGTGTGCGCGGTATAAGCATGCGTCGGAGACGCGGCAAACGAGAGAGAGAGAGAGAGAGAGAGAGAGAGAGAGAGAGAGAGAGAGCGAATCGTTAACCCATTATATCTTCTTGGAAAAACTGCAAATAAATTCAGATGTAGCAGAGCAAATGTGCGCTTTGCAAATACTTAAACTTTATCTCGATAATCCGTTTATATTGTAGTATGTATGTACACATATACTACAATATACTCCCTCGCTTTTTACACTTTTACATACGTATAACAGTCTGTGTATGTATGTACTACATACTTGACAGTCGAAATGTAAGTTATAGGTATACATCTAATTTGTAGCTTGTGAAAGGACGCGTGCGAGAATCTGGATACTTTTCGAAAAATTACCTAGAAATACGTGATATTAAAAAAATCTATTTTTTATCTCGAGATGGTTTCATCTCTATATTTTTAATTTACAATATGCAATAATATAATATAACGTAATAATGTAGGAAAAAATGGTGAATTACGAGTCCGCGTTTATTAAAAGCATGAAACGGCATAAAAATATGTACCTTCTGCTTTCTTTAGGTTTTTTGACATTAGAGCAGATGAGAGTCACATGGCAATTAATCGGAAAAAATATACATCTGACGTAAAAGAAAGATATTGAATCGCGTTAAATTCCGGATGTTAAAATTGACTTGTACAAACTAATTAGCTTTCGTTTCGTGTATTTATATCGAAATGTGTTTACTCTAAAAGCCGGTGTCGCATCTTTTTATCTCTTTCTCACCTTCTTTTTATCTTTTTTTTCCTTCGTTCTGTCACACAGTACGACAACAAGTTTCTAAAGACGGCGAGCGTAACCAATCAGTTTTCATCTGCAAAATCGAATAGAGTAAACATGATTCGTATAATCACAAAAAAACTAACAACTTTATTGGGTACACAGCACAATTATGTTATTCAAAGTTTGTATTTAATTGTTCATGAAAATATATAGGTTTTTAACATACGAATATTAATTAAAAGTAAAAAAATTAAAATTAATTTTATTTCATAAATCAATGACTTTTCTTTTCTTTCTGTTGTCCTCTTTATTGTTTCAAAATTTTTGCAACTGCTGCAGTTGACTATTTTATTCAATGGATAAGTCAGTTCTGCATTTGTTTGCAAATTATTTACTGGAAAAATATTTGGGCATGGGGAGGGGGAGGGGGAATACTTTAAAAGAAGAAACGACAAGCTACAACGTCCTCTGTCCTTACTTGGGATGATCCTTTTTGATGTATCATCGGAGCCTGAAAAATCTGTTTAAAAGGATATACCGAAACAGACGTCTCATTTTCTACACAAGGTGGATTGTGTCGTCTTTATAACGAAGACGCGGTCATAGATCTGAGGGATTTGTCTCGGCGACGAAATGTAAAACACATTTGGAACATGCGTGTTATATATCGGTTCCGGTCTAACAACAGAGGAGATATCCTCTCACGCGACAGTTTTGGAAGCTGTAAAAGATAAATTCTTCAGAAAACTGTTTTTGACTGCAAATTTTGCTGTTTTGATAAAGAGAGATATTTTATTTTATATTTAGTCATTTCAATGTTAAATTTTTACTGTTATTTACATATATGTATTTGTATTAGGTATGATTTTAGAACATTAAGAACCGAAAGTTGTTCAAAAATACCGGAACTTGAAAATGATATTAACTTAGAAATGAGTCACTCAATTTTTAATACTCGTGTACACAAGTGTCAGTTGCGAAATCGCGAAAAAATACATATCGATAATTTACAGTATTCATTCGAAGCCATTTGAAAGTTACGATATAAATACAAATACTTAAAGCGTGTCCAAACACTCATTTAATTATATAATTTATTTACAATTACATGCAACCGAGAGTTCGTACTCAATACAACCTACTACGTAAAATATGTACATCATTGAAAATTAAAAGTCTAAAAATGGGATTTTGCATACAGATTAATTATAATAAATTTCATTTCTGTCTATTAACAAATTAATTCATTATTATTTATATTTACGATAGATTCCACGGGGGAAAGGAAGTTGCATCTTTCTCGACTATGTATTTATGCGATATTCAATAGTTGCAGTTGTGCGTACTCTATTATGATTTATTCAATATAACAGGTAATAGACTATTAATTTCTAGTGTCGTAAAACAAGTGAATCTTAATTTCAAACATATCGAAAGCGTTTCTTTTGAAGATGATACATCATCGCCTGACATATAGGAGGGATCGCACAAAACGTGCGAAAAAGAGCATTGTATCCACTTATTTGCATGCGTAACTTGCTTTGAATACCTCCTGATTGCCATTGAATCGATGAATCTCCTCTACCTGGGAAAATTTTTTACAAATACTCGTACCTTCTTACTCGTATTCGATTTTGCTATCACTCCACTTTTTTTACCTCGTACACTTACAATTTCTAAAAAGTTCATCATCTGTTTCAAGTACTCTATTTTGTTTAACAGATAAATCAATTTTGCATTTGTTTGCCGATCGTTTATTCGAAAGTCAACACATCACCTCGAAACATTTACGTCTAGTAATAAAAATCCAACGGTGTTCTCTTCTAATATAAATGCGATACAAATAGATCAATAGTATATCAAGCTAAATTAAAAATATCTTAAAATTGTACCTTTTTTTCCTTGAAAAATTAATTTCAATTTAATTATCACTTTATATGATATATTATATTACACATATAATGCATAATAATAATAAGAAGAAGAAGAAATTATGAATTAAATTAAAATAATGTAGTTGATTCCAATTTTTCTTCAAGCGACGACGCGTGTCTGAAATACAAAGCAACGCGAACGTGCAACAGGTCGAATAATCAAACATCGAAAGAAAAAGAGACATCTTCTATCCTTTTTTTATCAGTTACATATTTCTGATCCTGCTGCGCTTTGAATTACAGATCAAGTCCCCAGCGAGAGCTCGCAAAGACATCAAGCGAACAGTCACGCTCGTCCACAGTGTTAAATGCGCAATTTCGGGGTACATGAACGTCTCTCATCGGGGCACAAAGAAGCATCTTTCAGAACTAAAGTCTCTTTATTTCCTATTGTGAACGGAAAGAAAATTGGAAAACGTTGACCTAACAGTAGCCAAGGTGTGAGCGCGAAAATATAATGAGTATAAACAGATAGTATTTCTTAGGAACCTAACTAACTATAAGAAATAATTGTAGCAGCGCATATACTTGCAGTAGTACAGCCTATAAAATCATTATTATCATTTTTATTCGCGTTAGTATACAATGATAATCTTCAGGGTTGTTATAACGTATTATGTTTTATAATTTTGCACTAACCGTATGCACCACATATGCAGAAGTCATGGGAAAACTCATTATGAGACATTGACCTGAAGCCGGAAACTATTATGTCTCTATCTTGACAAAGATGTAAATCTATATAATTTCTAAAGCTATTCTATTCATTAAACATTAATAATGCGAACGTTCTAGCCATGTAGCGATGTCCAAATGATTTGTAACGGAAAATTGTTCAAAAAAAACATTCAAAATATGGTCCTTCCTGCTGCGAAGAATAGAAGCAGACCTACCAATTTCTCTCGCAATCTTTGACAATGAACATCGGTCGCGAGCCAGAATGCCTTTAACATAATGGTGACCAGGAGAGGACTGATTATTTGGTCAGAATGGGTTCCCCGTAAGTATCTGGGATGATCGTGCTACAGACGCGTGTCGGAAGAACGATTGCCTACCAAGAATGCTTTCCCAGCGTGAGGTTTTACCACGAAAGTTATGTATAACGACAAAAATTTCAGAACAAAAAACTGACCTTAGTTGAAATAATAGTTGTTGGGAGAAAAAAAAGTGGGGTACTCTCTATCATGTGTATGCCAAAATAATCATATACTATATTGAAAATGTATTATATGTATGTACTTATGTTTGTATACACATATGGACGTGTGCATATACTATGTACCTACCTATATTGTTTCTTTTTACGTATAAGTCGCAAAAAGTATGTCCAAATCAATTGCACTTTTATTGATTTATATTACTTTGCACTTTATATGATTACGTAATGTAGACGCTAAACTTACCCTAAATTGCTGTGAAGCGGTTAAGTAATTCTGCGCGAAATTTTTATGGAAATATTTACAATGTCAACGATCTAAAGCGATTTGTGATATATGTATAGAGGATATTAATGAAACGAACGATAAATTTACGCTCAAGTTCTAATCGTGCCGCGAAATGATCCACCATGGCCATCTCACCTACTGGAATTAATCAACGACGGAGCATCAAAGAGTGGTAGACTGCCCACCAAAACGGTTTGTTTATCGTCGGCCTGACGGCAGGCCGGTCGGTCTGATCGCGTTCGCTCTTTCTCCGTCCGTTCAAACACCGCCAGTCTGCGATGCTTCCAAGAATCTCGGATATATGTTTCTAATCGATCCACCCCAACTGACACACACCAGCGCGGCGGTTCTTTTACGAGAACACAGTTGATCCTTACATTTTCTATGTGAACGATCCTTTTTCGATTACGTGTGACGCAACAAATATCTTCCATCAAAGTGCCTGCACCGCGAAGCGTTACATACAACGAATCTACATATTATATAAAAATGATGAACGTAAATATGTTTCTCTACTTGCGTTTAACAAGTGTCTATATTTAATGCTTTGTACTCATTATACAGTGAGAGTACATTTTATAATATTTTATAATAAATCAGACGAAAGTTAGATTCTATTTTAGACAAGTGATTTTTAAATTATTATTATTATTATTACAATACCGCACGCATGGAATTTGCAATAAAAGAGAGCAAATCCATATAGGTTTATTTATGCTGTATTAAATTGCTAAAGAAGGATCTTTAAAAATTATAAATGATCCGCTACTTGCGATCCGAGATCCTTATAACCTTGTTACATTTAATTCATTGAATTCATTCTGCGCTCGCGCATATCGCGCGTGGAGCACATAAAGTACATTGCGCGACGATAAAACATGTAAACGACATGTGTGATAAAAAAGTGCATGAATGTTATTGCGCCGAGAGAGTTTCACTTCTCTCGCGACGGCTCCTCGACTCCCCCGGCTCCTCGGCGTTGTGTAAACACCGAATGTACGTCTAGTTAGTTTACACTTTGTTTTAGAGATGTTAGCCAAACACGCGCGCTTCACTTTGAGCCGCCCGCGCCGCCGTTGCCACCAGCCGCGGCTTACGAATGTAAACCCACATCGTGGCCGAGAATATTTTTTTGGGCTTTCGCACACGCGCGCGCTTCGTCATCACACGCACAAAACAGTAGCGTGCGCGAGCGTGTAGGGTGGAAGCGGGCGGGCCTACTCACTGAACTCTCTCGGCTATGAGAAAAGACGAGAAAGGGGGGATCGCGCGGCGTAGCGCGGTAGGCGAAACATACGCCTCGTTCTCGCTAGTTTTTCTCAATGAAAGCTGTTAAACGTTTCTTCTTTTCCTTTTCTTATATATATATATATATATATATATATATATATATATATATAATATACACACGAATATATATATACACACTGAATAACACTTTTACCTCTCATTATCTATAAATTTTACATATATATGTTATGCCTTATTCCCGCGACTTCATGCAATACTAAGATTTAATTGAATGTTAAATGCTACAATAAAGGCAAAAATGACAAAATGCCTTTTCTTTGAAACGAGCCACTTTAATGAGTCGAATATTCGTTAAACATTAATGAGAGGCAATGATATTTCATTGAGATTCGTGTGAAATTCTTGGTAAAGTGAGCTTCGTTAACTAGGCGTACTCAGTAAACCGTCGTGTTTCAGTTTATTTACATGTCACTCTTTTAACTTATGGTCGGTAAAACACTCGTCGCCAATCGCTACTCTACTCGAGACGCTTCGCCAAAGTATAAGTTACGACGAGTGTAAGTTTTTTTTTAACGTTTTTATTTAACGAGATTAGTATGCCGTTTAAAAAAAAGATAACAGCGTCTTATCTGAATAATTAATTCATTGTTACGACTTTCTAATGCAATGATGTTAATAAATGAAGACATATAAATTTGCTTCATAAAATACGTAAATATTTCAACATAATTAAATTAAATTATACATAAAATCGGTCAATAAAAATTAGAATACGAGATTTCTTATAGAAGTTCTCTCTCTCTCTCTCTCTCTCTCTCTCTCTCTCTCTCTCTCTCTCTCTCTCTCGCTCTCGCTCTCGCTCTCGCTCTCGCTCTCGCTCTCGCTCTCGCTCTCGCTCTCGCTCTCGCTCTCTCTCTCTCTCTAATTAAACTTCAATTATTTGTCTTTAATTTTTTAAATAAAGATCAAATAGTGAAAAAATTCAACCTTTTGTTTGAACTAGAGAGAGAGAGAGAGAGAGAGAGAGTACGTACTTATCCTTGTTATGATTCTATTAAACTTTCACTTTTCCGTAATACTGAAATAGTTAATGAGAAAAGTATTACGCCCACTACAATGGGTATAGCAAATGATTTCCTGTTTGGCCTACTACCATCGTCTTTTCATGATCGCCGTGATCCTGACGACTTTATTCCCCGTTTCTTCTTGGTGTCATTCCTTCATTGAACCGTAGGCCAGTTATATCTCTGAAAGGCTCCTTTCTCGAGAGTCTCGGCAGGCGACACATAATCTATATATTCGCATGGCGGTTATTGTGTCGGCCGACTTTATAGAAGGTAAAAATCATACAAAACCAACTCATCGGTGGCTTCTTCTTTATCCAATCATCTACGTATTCACGCCCCAGGAGTTGTACTCTCGTACCTCCTCCACTAGCTCCTCTATTCCGGATGAATCCATCACTCCGTATTCCTTAGGGGTCGTGTAATAGATGCCGCGTGCGAAGGCGACGTCAAGTATACGGGATATCCTCGAGTGAATTTCACTGATTGTCGACTAATTTCCAGGTGTTGGACCGTGAACGAATTCGCAGGTGCGGATTGTGATTTTTCAATTATGTTGAGTCTAATATTTTGCTAAAGTTTTTTCACCAAAGGAAAGCATTGAAGCAAGACATTAAAATATTTTCTTTTACACACACACACACTCTCTCTCCCTCTCTCTCTCTCTCTATATATATATATATATATACATATATATATATATATATATAATTTTAATTTTATTATGTTATTTAATTCAAGGCAAATTCAGATGGAAATGAATGAAATTTAAATTTTACTTTGTACCTATCAAAGAGAGAAACATCTTGAAAAATATTGGTCAATTTTGTAAAATTATATATACATGTATATATTTAAGATGTTTCTCTCTTTGATAGGTACAAAGTAAAATTTAAATTTCATTCATTTCCATCCAAATTTGCCTTGTGACTCGACGCGCGTTAATATTATGAATCAAATAACATAATAAAATTAAAATTGTAAAAGAATAAATAAGTATGTAGCTAGTAAAACATTTTTATTAAGTATCATGTTTAATGACAATTTATGCCATAAATTAATCTTATCAATATACATATATAAAAAATTTGGCCATAAAAAATAATTTCTATGTCTCTTTCTCTTCATATCGTGCTCGTACTTATGAATTAACGCTCAGGACGTCGAAGACAGTGCTTCGTTGTACCGAAACGCACATGAAGAAAAGCAGATCTCTTGGAAGATCATCTACTATGTGTACGTGTATCAGATTACGAAACCGTCTAAAGACTCTAGCGTTCGTTACAAAAACACACTGTTCCGATAACCATTGGCAATTTTGCTTTCAAATCGTTTGCCACTAGCTTCCGAAACGTGATAGGAATAACATTATAATGTGTGCGCGTGTAAGAAAATAAAATAAACTGAAACACACATTTATACACGTCTGGATTCATCTTCGGAGCATCAAAGAGCGACTTACAGGTTTTATAATTTCTCACATGTAATATTTTTAAAACATTATATTCAACTCGTTCAATTATTTCAACATTTTACGAAAAAGTGTTTTTATCGTGTAAAATCAAAACACAAATTCACCTTTACAATTTAATATAAAAACCGTTGTACGCGCATTACATTACACGTACACGAAAAGATATACATGTAACACAATTAGAGCAATATGTGATAAATTTTATAATATGTGAATATATTATTTTTATATGTGAGTTACAAGCTACAAATAGATGTGCATCAAGTTTAAATAAATGTTTATCATTACTTTTACTTACTTGAAGTTAATGAATTTTCTTTTTATTTCACCAAGTGCGTATTAATTAGAAAAAAATCTCCAGTAACACGAAGCGAAGCTGATCCAATCTGGAATTAATGATGCGCTATAAATATTGATACCGGTCGCGAGCGTGACGATGTACATAAACCCGCGAAAAAAACCCGCGTCACACTATCCCTTTATCGATGTAACCGAACGCCAATTATCGACGCCTCCGAGCTGCGAAAGGCGAAACCTTATATCTCAGCCTTCTATAGCTACTAGATTTATATTGCGCGTATATAAGCAATAGAAATCGGACCGTTAGTAGCAACATTTTTATGTCGCCTTACGCAGTTGCGAGATCTTCGGCTTCAATATTTTCATTATTGTGGAACATGTTTCATATAGCTGCAAATTAATGAAAATAAGATCAAATAAGATAAAACTCAAATGATACTTTATCGATATATCAATTTACTCCGGTATACAGCATCTCTTAGTGACAAGATGAGTATCTTGTTACGGATTAATAGGAAATAGTAATATAACATAATGTAACAAAGCTTATTAAAATATATATATCTCAACATGCATCTGTGCTTTTGCAAGTGGTAATGTGATGAAATCATGAATTATATAATTGTACAACAACAACTATATTATAATTCGTCATTTATTCTATCACTCATCTTATATATCACTTATCCAAATTAAATGTTCTATTACAACCTGTAATATCGATGTAATTAGATAAATCTTGTTGTTTATTTCGTAAAAACGCTCATATCGCTCATTAATTGAGCCGATATGTTCAAAACACAGTCATTCAGTGGCAGATTATTACGGGAATGGCATCATGATCGAATACGCAGAAGTTGCCGGACATTGAGTGAATTGAATTAGTTAGTCGGACGACATTCTATGATCCATCTTTTGTGCGTGCAAATATTGCTTTTCTTTCGTCACGGCAGCTGCATTAGGACCAATCGCTTCATAGCCTCAACGAGTCATCTCTTTTTGAGCGCTTTGTCTGTCAATCATCTTTATCAAGGCTAAGTGTCTAGTGTGGCCCACAGACCAAACTCGTTAGCAGTATGTCAATACTGTTTTCAAACTTGTTCAGATTAAGAGACTACATTTTTAGAGACAATCACACTGCTTTCTCTATCACTCTCTAGTCTTCTCTAGTTTATTTCGTCTTATGTTTTACTTACGTCCGTGTGACCGTGAGAATTTTCAGATTTTGTAGAAAATGTACTCTTTTCTCTTATTGTGCCGATAGTATAATGCGATCCCCAGTCACGGAGATCATCTTTCTGTCAGATTTTGGTTTCCTCAACTGGTGTGCGGGAGATTAGTCATGCATTAATCTGCATCGGCAAAAATGACCGCGCCTACGTTCATACGAAAAGAAAGAACGACGAGAGGATTAAGATAATATTCAAAGCATGCATGAAACCTAATTTACTGAATCGTGAGATACTTTGAGTCCATAAAAGACTCCGTAAAAAGAGATTCTATAAATTCAGTCGAAATCATGCAAAGTAGAATAATGTACTAGGAATTAATTCTATAATTAATATTATACAGCAACACATGTAACATTATTATTAACGTAATCATCTAAAGGAAAATATCAGACTCTCAATATATATCAATTTCTCATCTTTCAAATATTTTTCTTCATTAATCGGTTAATCGAAAGTTGGCTCTTTAAAATAAATAAATAAACTAACAATTCGCAGAAGTGGTAAATTCTTTTATCTAATATTTCGTTTATTTGATTTGAACAATATATTCGTCAGTTATACATATATCCATGACAAAAGTATCGCCAAACGAAGAATATCGGATAGAGATGCATACACGTTGCAACATTTACATATACAATATACATATTATTTTTACACGTAAACAAATAGATTTGTTTATTTATTCAGTTCTAATACCTGCGAATCGCTTTCACAGGTCTCGCTTTGTAAAAAAGACTGTATGATGAGAGAATAGAATAATAGGAAGACCGCTTTGCCACGTTGCGCCGAAAAGCGATTTTCCATGCAAGACGGTAGGTAATAGGAAGGTAATGAATGGTGATCCCTCTCGGAGTTTCAGAAAGGGTGTGTCGAATATTACGATAATCACGTAATAAGTACCTTCAACTTATAATTCGTCACGTTCCAACTGTTATAGCTTCATTGGTGGTCGTCTTAAGAAAGACCATAAACATGCTAAATGTGTAAAGATACCTAAATCTTTAAAGATAAATTTTGAGATTGAAATTGAAATTGAAATTAAGTACGCGGAATTAGATAAAATAGATAAGGTAGCTTAATTGTAAGTTGGAAGTAAACAAGTACCTACAATTCACCGTTTGCCGAATATTTACATGGTAATGAAGTAACAAATCCGGAGCTTATATGATTAGATAGATTTTTCAAACTCACGCATTTTTCATAATTGACGATAAAATAATGTTCTCAAGATTGCTAATTAAGCAGAAGGCATTACAATTCAAAGTATCAAATTTCTTGTGTATGATTACTACGACATTGCTTTTTATATGTTTACAAATAAGCAATATAGTTATTGACATAAATGTATGTATATTATGTTGCTATGTAATCTTCAAAAGATTGATAGTTTGTATAATTTTAATAATCAAAATTAACTTGCAATTTACGTCTAACTTCGTCACAACTCTCGCTGGATTATAGTAGTATGAAAATACCATGAAGAACATGCGGTAGGATGCAACTAAATCTATGAATCGCCATGGGGTGACGACATTTTCACGATGGGGAGCCGAACAACGTATATAAAGATGTCATCCGCGGTTCAAAGAATGCCTTTTGCTTTTTGCCGATGTCCTCCCTTGTAGCAAACCTACGGCAACCTTCTTTTCGGTCTTCCTCTTTCCATGGTTCACGTTTGTCACGTGCCTTTTGCTCCCTTCATTCACACGCACTACAAATTCATCCTCCTTGTCGTTGTAATCATATTGATCAATATAATTATAGATTAACACCACTTATGCAAACAAAAAGGGTTTCTATATTTTAGTTTTAAATAAATATAATTTACATCTTTTTTTCTTTATTGCAAATTATGACGGTGCATTCATAATTTACGAAGTTCTAACAAATTATAATACATCAAAAGATGTATTATAATTTGGTAGAATTATAAAGAATAATATAAATAGCAAACAAATTATATTCTCTTACACGCGAATCATTTGCTTGATTTGTGCGATCAAGTGATATCAAGTGATATCTAAGAATTTTTTTATAAGTTTGATACAAAAGTTTATTGTAATCATCTATACAACACTGTTTAATTAATATATGCGCGCGCACCGTGTGTGTGTTTTTTGTCATATGCCCTGTGTTTCGAAAAATTTTCAGTAAATTTATTGTTTTCTTTTTTTAATAAGCAACAGGATATCCCCTCTCCACATTAGTAGTAAAATCATATATTCTAAGAATATTTTTCTTTGCAAATTCTAAAATGTAGCCATGTTTAAAGAAGCATATTACAACGTGTGATAATAACAAAATTACAACTGAAAAGAATTTCTTTTAGGAAAATTACTTCAACCAACACAAAGTCCCATTGTATTTGCAAATAGATACAAAGAGATCGTCTCAAACCGCAAAACATCACAACAAGCAATTTTCAATGGATACATGTTTTCAAGTTAATCCTATTAAGGTTCTAAGCGTAACGAAGCCGAAACAATATTTATGGTAAAGCTTAGTCATCTCGTTTAGTCACAAGCTGCTCTTTCGTTGAGATTTGAATACATCCTTTTAGGTGATAATCGCTAAAAAGGTTACTATTTTTAAATATTTCTTTACGGCAGACTGCCAAACGGTTTTTATCCGATCATTTAAAGCTCCATTCTAATTATAAGTTTGAAAGATAACGCTTACTTATTATTCCTTAATAATTAATTTGATTATTATTACCATACAAAGTGTACGTGTATTCTTACCTCATCTTTATCTTCAGGCGAATCACATAGAATAGGATAGTAGATACGAAAGAAAAACTTGGCAACTAGCAAAAAGAACAAAAGAGAAGGAACACACACACACAGTACAAGAGTAGTATTCATAGAACAACAATCAAACAACTTGCATATCTTACAAAGTTGTCATAAGAATGGTGTTTATTTCGCGCGAGAGCTCAATGGCAAGTTCGTTAGTGCATCTCTGAGTTGACAAACGCTCCAGTCAAAGATACAAAAGTCGATGACACCAGGTGCACGAACGCCGCGACGTTCAGGCGTCCCCATCATCTTCATATTCGACGACGCTATGAAAATTGAAGCAAGTTTCGGCTTTCGTCCGACGTGAAAGATAGAAATACAATCGCGCCGCTCTCTCTCTCTCCCTCTCTCTCACTCTCTTTCTCTCTCTTTCTCTCGCCATGCTAAAGCGCGCTACCACTCTCGCGGTGCAACATGCAAGAACGTGCCAATCCCATAGAAGGGCGTACAGGCGCGGGTATAACGCGTTGGATTTGTTTGCACACGCGGGGATGCACGTTTAGTTGCGGCTGCGCTCCCCACCATGCTGCGCGCGAGCTTCGGATCCGCTTGCGCCTCTCGCTACCACCTCCGAAATCCCAGCCTTCGCCGTGGCTCCGCACCGCTGACATTGTTTGCTGTCAAACATTGGATGCAAACACCGTAGTGGGGTCGCGCGGCACTGCCTGTGCTCTACCACCACGATTGGTCAGCGAGCCCCTCGAGGCACGTCGTGCCGTTACTGGTGGGCGTATCCAAACACCACGTATAAATAGTGCCCGTGGCGGGGAGACGCGGTCAGAAACGCGCGGCGTCTCGTCGCCGGTGGGTGCGCTTTAAACGCTTCCAGCTCGCTCGGTCGGAGTTACACAAGAGTGACACACAAGAGACATACACACACACACGGTGCACATGAAAAAGAAAGAAAGAAGGGAAGGAAAGGAAAGAATCGTTCGGTGTGCAGTGTGTGGTTGAATACGAAGAGAGAGAGAGAGAGAGAGAGAGATTGGAGATGTATATCAAGAAATTGAGTGAACGCGTATGTGACGCGTAGGTCGAGTGCGTGCGCGCGCGTGCCAGGGGGGCGCGAGATCAGGATTTCGAAGTGCAGCGAGAGTAATAGCGGAGAGTGAGGTGAGAGAGGTGAGAGAAGGTTCCAAGGATGGTGAATATGGAGGGCTCGGGCGAGCAGCACACCGTGACAGCTTCCCCGCCGCCACGGGCTGCTCTGAAGAGCAACTTCAGCATCCGCAGCATCGTGCCCGAAGCGTGCGCCGGCACGCCGGCCCCGCCGTCGGCCAGCCACTCGGATTCCTCCGATGTCGGTCACGCCGACGACAGCGACGATTGCAGTGACCTCGACGTAACCGGCGGTGGCGCGGAAACGCCGCCCCTGGATTGCTCCACGAGCGCGACGTCCGTCAGTCCGACGAGCCAGAAGGACAGCAGCAGCACCAAGGAGCAGGAGGCGAAGAAGAAGGCGGAGAAGCCGCCGTACAGCTACAACGCGCTAATCATGATGGCCATCCGACAAAGCCCGGAGAAGCGACTCACCCTGAACGGCATCTACGAGTACATAATGCGCCACTTTCCATACTACGAGAACAACAAGCAAGGCTGGCAAAATTCCATTCGGCACAATCTGTCGTTGAACAAGTGCTTCGTCAAGGTGCCGCGTCACTACGACGACCCGGGCAAGGGCAACTACTGGATGCTCGATCCGAGCTCCGAGGACGTGTTCATCGGTGGTGCCACGGGGAAACTCCGGCGCAGGACCACGGCAGCCTCGAGATCCCGACTGGCAGCCTTCAAGAGGAGCGTCGTGCTCGGCGGCCTCTATCCGACGCCTTATCCACCACCGGGATGGCCGACGTCGCTCTACGCTCTGCCTTCGTCGCTCTGCCTTCATCGCACCGTCTCGTATCCGCCGATTACGGCCAGTTCTTACGCCACCCCGGCCGGATATCCGGCCAGTTTGCTGCCCGGGGCGGCAACCACGTCCTCGCAGGTTGCCACGAGCCTGCCTTGCAAGCCGCAGCCTCTCCCAGCGACCGCGGCACCTCCTGCGACTCACGGTGCCTTCTCCGTCGAGAGGTTATTGCAAGCACCTACCGGCTATCCCGGCGGTATCAGCATACCCACGTCTGGAATCTCACCTACGGGAAATCCTTATCAGGATTTCTACAGCACCCTCAGATCTATCACGATACCGCCGATCCCGGCGTCGATATTTCATCAGCAATCCAGATATCATCTCGGTCAAACATCTCAAGTTCTAAGTCAACCACCCTCGAGCACGGCTTCGCCCGGAAGCAGCCCGGAGCCAATGGATCCGCATTCACCGCCGGTTACCGTTTGCAATTCTGTCCAACCGTCGAGGCCACTTGCTCATAGTCCACCGCAGCTCCTTCTAAAACCCATCACGGTCCTCACTGGCCGACAGAGCTGAATCGCGATCCACGCGTAATCTTCAACACGGAAGTAAATGGAAACTGAAATACACAAATCTCCTGCAGCACCATCTCGTGTAAAAATTCTGTCGTTTCGCCAAATTTCTGAATGTAACGCGAAAGAAGCTTGATGAATTTAGCTGGACTAAATTTCCTCTCAAGATTTGTAAATTTGTCTTTCTATATATACATACATTACTGACAATGCGATTTTAGCAGCAAAATTATAGCTATATGAGAAATTTATTTCTCCGGAAGAATTTAAAATTTATCGATACGTTATATATGAAATAATAATTTAAATAATATTTATATAATATGAAAGAGAGAGAAATATCTTTCCATGATTTTAGTATTTCCGATGCAAATACCAGCGATTACATTGTATAATTATCTCTACTTGTGTATAATTGTCGATGATTGAGGTCAGTTTGTATTTCAACTTATTCCCAGTTGTATCCTTCTCTCTCTCTCTCTCTCTCTCTCTCTCTCTCTCTCTCTCTCTCTCTCTCTCTTTCTCTCTTTCGTACATGATATTACTTCTGTAAATATCACATCAACGACAACATTCGTCTATCAAAGATATCGTCGATACTGTCGTGAAACTTTAAACCAAAATGTAAATGTTGAGATCAAATCTCGGCGATTTTTGAAATATGGAAGAACATATATCATAAACAATACAAACATAGTTGTATAGAATTTTAACTTGTGATCTCTCTTTGATGGTCCTAGGATGTACAGCATCAATTAATTGATAATTGTGTATAGTTGGATTTATAAATAGTCATTTGTCAGCTTGTTATTACAACGTGTACATACATACATAGAGATTATTGTTACTAAAGATATTATGAATATTATATATGTATATAGAACTGAGATCAATAAGAATAAACGCCTGTGAGAAACATATGTAAGATGCAAGCAAAATAAATGTTCGAAACTTTTTAAAAAAATTCCATGTAGCAGTTAATACAACGCACCGCAAACATATACATATTATAATACATTGTACCATATAATGTTTATACATATATATATATATATATATATATATACACATATAATATATATATTATATGTGTATAACTTATACAAAATAAAAATAGATCGTTTCTTTAAAAAATCAAACTCAATATCGATATCCTACTGACAATAAGTGTATTGTAACTTGTAACGTATGTAACGTATAATCTTTATTTTCTGCTTTGTTTTTAATTTTATTTTCTTATTGCGAAAGCTCAATAACAATACATATATTACTCACGGATATTTTTTGTCACGGAGAGTTATTTAAACATGTGGGACAGGGTGTCAAGCAACACGTAAGTTCATTCATGCATGTGTTTTTATCAATATTCGCTGCTCTGTACAATATTAACGATATTCTTCTTGGAATAACTCGTGACAGCCGAAACAGATTTTCCTCCGAAATCGAAACATCTTGCGTGTCATGACCGGTCGTAAAACTTAACAGACAGAACCCATCGGATGTCAAAACACAATATAGAATAAAGGATTGACTCATTGAGACGAGAGAAGCACGCGCAATGACACAACATTTGGAATTAGGCGGACGTACGAGGCCACCGCTGCAAAACTGCTTTAGGGCTGTAGTATAACCATAAATTGCATTCTCAGCATTCTTTGTGGTGCTCCTTTACTGGCTTTTGATTTTTCCTTAACCACTTTTCCTTGGCGAGGATAAAAGGACAAAAGACCCTCCACATTTTATTTCATTTTTTTTCCAAGATGCCAATAAAAGGTGAAGAAAACAAAAAGCTAAATCATTGTGCAGCAAAACGTTTTCCAAACAAGTTGCAACATTTCTAAACAATATAGAAGATTTTGATTTGTATCGCGCCAAAGAAAATGTTGCCCTTTTATTACATAAATACATAATGAAATTATTTATATATACATTTATTTATATACTTATTAATTATTATATATACATTAAAGGAAAAAATTTGACAACAAAGAACCACAACGAAATGATTAAATGATCAGGACCTCTGAAATTTGTATATAGTAGAAATAGAAGAAATAAGAAAGAACTGAGACTTGTCTTACAATTTGTCTTTGCGCAAGCGAATTTTTATTACAATATTAAAGATAGAGACGAGGACAGATGGATCGCGTGAAGCGGCGGTATTTCTCGTAAGCGCGGCGTATTCACGTGCACCCTGATGACGATCCAGGAGCGTGTTGCCGCTCGGTACGAGCAGGCGCGATATTGGTATGATACATTGAGACAATGAGGCGTAAATAAGATAATGGCGCGCGCTCGCGTACGTCTAACCGGAGTTTAAACGTCCGAAGGGCCGAGAAGAGACCGGTTAGGATCGGCAGATGGGATTGTGACCCGCGCGGCTTGCCCACCGCCAGACGTGCTCGGCATTCTTATACGTATATGTACCTATGAGCAGCTAACGCGCGTTTTCGCCGCGCGCGCGCGCGCAAATCTTATCATCTGTATCTTAACCCCCATAATTTATCAAAGAAAACAAACATCATCTCTCTCTCTCTCTCTCTCTCTCTCTCTCTCTCTCTCTCTCTCTCTCTCTCTCTCTCTCTCTCTCTCTCTCTCTCTCTCTCTCTCTCTCTCTGTTTAAATTCGTCCATTTCATTCATCCAAATTGATTACCGCAATAACAATTGAGAATATTCATCCAGGGTTTCACTTTAATCGAGTGCTCGCATAGATTTATGCACGTTGGCGACTATGGCCAAGTCATCGACGAGAGTTGCTTCGAATTCACGGATCATCGTAAAATGCTTGCTGTATTGTATTATATTTCATGTATATGTTTTCCGATGCTGATTGCCGACGCTTCTACATATTCCAATTTTGTAAACAGCGCACAAAATGAGATAGTTGCATTATCGAAATCGATTGTAAAGAATTACAATTGTTACATCACTGTGCAATTACAATTCATTGTAAAACAATGAGCGACATGTCTAAAGTAAGACGAAATCGCGTTGCGTCGCATAGCGTCACGTAGCGTCCGAAGGGGACAGTAAACACTTGCGTGGTCAATTGCTACAAGTGGCAAGTTGTCTACGGTACGCATGTTGTTGCTCCTGTACGTCGCGCTCGCATATAGGTGCTCGAGCATCGCGTTACGAGTGTTGCTTTCTTAACGCGATGCGCTTAGCGAATGCGGCAACGTTTCGCTTTACGTATACATTTTTTGCGTAAATTTAATTGATTCAATTTCGACGTGAGCATTACGTGATCATGCATGCATATTTAATTCACATGCCTTGCATTCAACTTGTTTGTTATACTTGATACCCTTTATTACAGAATTCAGTATTTTATTATACAATAACATCAATTTTGTACATAGTAGAATTCTTTCTCTTCATGGATACACTCGACATGCGAGATATGCCGATATTGATTAACAATTTACGTTGTTGATTTATTAGCTGAAATTAAGAAATATTTTCAATCTATAGTTTGGCAGGTGTCTGCCTAGCGAACTTGCTAAATAATAAAGAAACAATAATTCATTCTATTCACAATATCTTTTTAAATTTCGGATACGACATTTATTTTGTCAAACTGATATTTGTCACAGACTGACATTTAGGACTGATGTTGCTTCGCAGAAAGAATTATACGTACGAGGCGCGTAAAGTTCCTAAGTGTTCCTGACGTTTTAGTAAGTAGTCGGTAACTCGCTGAATTACTTTGCGCTATTACATTATTGTCGATGTCGTCAGTGTTATTCGCAAATGCGCCCGCAATGGTCGACCATGGTAAAGTCTTTGAAAGCACTCGTGGAACTATTTCTATGGTATTCAATTATTTAGTATCTGGCTCGTGTATCATTATAATGTTACAGCTACTACTATTTTACACTACAGTGCATGCCTGCCCGCACGTTTCGCGTCAGTGCTACTTTGCTCGCACATTACTGCTCATCGTTTTATCCGTGGCTGATTTGCGTTAATACAAACAAATGTAATAATATAATATATATATATATATAATCTGTATTCTGTATTAATATCGCGCGTGAATAATTATATTAAATAACGATAGATTTAAATTTTTTGCTACCAGATTTAAAATTTTTAGTGCTCTAGAAAACATTCAAAACTTGATGAAAAGAGTGCCTCTTAAAAGAAGAGACAGTTTTCGAGCTTCTTGTGCTTGCGCGAGTCATTTGTTTCACGCATAAAGTAGACCGATGAAAATATTGACTATATGTATATGCATGTTCATAATTAAATGAAAGAAAAAATGAACGATTCTCTCTCGTATTTTGAGCAGAAATTTGTGGTCCATCTTACGGTCTATCTACGATTATTTTGACATCGCCATCTTGCTTATTTACAGAGGGGTTCCCTAACATCTCGATCTCGACAACCAGTCGCGACTCTCATTTCTCTCGCGCACACGCACATGGCCATGAATGGATGGCGTGTACGCGTGTGCGTGCACGTAGGGTGGCGTGTCAATAGATTTTGGTGGCGGTGCGTTACATTATTTTCATCGCTTTATATCACGAGAGACGAAGTGAGGGGAAGAGAGAGAGAGAGAAAAGAAAAGAGGAAGGGGAAGGCAGTAGATACGTCATTCGGAGTCTGCAGACACTGATGTCGATGTCGAAGGAGAGGGAAGACTGGTTTCGTTTCGATATACGAGATTCACCCTCGTGCAGAATTCTACTCCGGGGGCGAGGCTGGTTTCCAGCCTATAGGGATGCGCTTCGAATGCAATGGTGGTTAATCTGCGGTCTCTACCAAACGCGCTTCGATCTCACCGTAGTCGTTGTAAGCTACTTACGTCGTCAGGTTTTGCTCGCGAGAGCGAGTACTCGCTCGCGACAGAAGACATCGCGCATCAATTCAAATCGAAGCGCATAGTATTGCGTACGAGTGTACGAGAATGTAAAGAAATCAAAATCTATCGTTACCGTAGTCCTATTTAATTGACGTTAGCATCGACGTTTTTCCAATTCTAATCATCTATTTCAAAATATCGCTTCATATTTGTCAACTATAAAACTAAAATGTACATGATACAATCAATACGCGATTTACGAGTATTGCACATTCGAGTCTTAAATAAAGTTTCTTCAATCTACAGAATTACAGTGAATGTAATTAATTCTAATTTGTATCTGCAATCCTGTATAATAGCTTGGCACACGATCGTGATAAAACGAGTAGACGTTCATCCGTGATTACGGAAGGTGCTTTCTTTCATTCATTTGGCGAAACGATCGTAGTCACTGACTCACCGAGTTTATCATCGAGTTGATGATTCGCGACGGAAGTCTCGCCGATTTCCTCGACCGCGAACGAGAGGAGAATGAGAAGAAGCGCCGTCGTCGTTAAACAGAAGGCGAGGGACGGAGAAGGGGGGAGGGGAGATGTTGACGTGGCACTTTGATTGCGGCTAATTTCGAGCAAGATTCAAGGATAGAGGACAAAGTTGTAGCCCTCTTCGGCCACGCGCGCGAATGACGTAAGACACGTACGTACCTATGTAAGTATAACACCGAGTCCACTTGTCGCGCGATGTCTCGCTTAATTTATTTAAGCGCGGAGGAAGAGTTAAGGAGATGCTGCGAGAGAGAAAGAGAGAGAGAGAGAGAGAGAGGGACGTCGCGTGTGCCTCTTCACTACATCCTTACGCATGCTGCCAACGATTACGCGCTCGCTATTGGCTCTCCTCGGTTTGAACTACTTTGCGGGCTTTCGACCACGCTCGTCTTTACTCGCGGAAACACCTACGCGATGCTGACCGAATTGTCACAAGCGTTTACCGTCTGAAGAAGATGAACAGCGCGATGTAAATGAGAGGCGATAATTTAACAGCTCGAATCGACAGCGATAACATTGTGCTACGAAGAGAAATTTGCTCTATACTTTACACATGTTTACGCATATAAACAGATAAGTATAACATAAGAATACGCTTCGTAGTTAAAATTACGAGCATTAAAGCGTGCGTTTGAAATTAATTGAAGATTAAGGGTGATTTAATCCTCAAACTTTCTCCGCTATGTAAAAAAGAATACTTAACTTTTAGATGTAAAATGGTACTGCAGTAATTGTAGAGCTAAGTGTAAGACACTCAGTAGATATTTTTAGACATTTGCAGTTGTAGTAGTAGTAATAGTAGCTTCAATTTTTGTTAAATTGAAAGAGTGATTGACATTGCGTTTGAATAAGAGAAATAGGACGGTTTATCTACAACTCTGTATATAAACTCACGACGCTACGTAATGTCATATGAAATTTAAATGCATATCTACATATCGACCAACGTCGATTATAACTTACTGTCTACATGTACTTTAGGATCGTACGTCATAATATGAATCAATGTCCAGGTATATACGTTAATATTTGAACGTCAGGCTATTGTAAGATAACTCTTACGAAAGCAGCATATTGATTCAACCTTCTTGAAAATAGCTAAACCAGCCTGATAACAGTCGAGTTGTTCCTGACAAGTTACTTTTCTAGGCTTTAGTCTGTCTACACTTTCTTTCTCCTATCGTTCTTCGTTCATTCGTAACATATCCTGCTTTTGACCTTTGCAAATTTACATTGCATTGTCTTCCAAATCGAGAATGTATGTATCTCAATACAGAAGAATCATATTCAAATGCGCACGATATGCGCTCCTTCAATGATAGCGTTACTTGAGCAAATTTGCTAAGGGAAATTAACTCAAGTTTCTACTTAAAATCGTAAGATTGCCTTATTATTTTAATAACAAACGAATCAAAATCAGAAAGAGTTACGCGGTGTAGGCCGAGATACGCGTATTCAGACTAATCATGTTATACAAAACAGTTAAGAGGTTCCCAGCTGCGTAGCGCTACGACAGAAGACCCGTATCTCCGCGTGGTACAAAAGTGTTAAACGAATGAATGAATGAACGCCAGTCCAATGGGTGAATGAATGAACAGTCGGTCTCTCGCATGACGGCGGAGAGGGCACAAACGTAAATGTAAAATGTAAGAGAGAAAGAAAGAAAGAAGGGCGTGTAGTACGTGCGATAAGGCAGGATCAACAATAATGTCTTTCCGCGTTTCTATTCTGCGGTCGACAAATTGAAAGACTGACAATGAGACAGAGAAATATAAGCAAGAAATTGCAGAAATTAAATTGTCAATTGAAGAGTATTGATAACGAATCGAAGCTTCTCGAGCAAGACCTCAAACACCGATGACAAATGATAAATGACCAATGATAAATAAGGCTCAAAAAGCCTTTCAATCTTTCGATCTTAAATGTTGAACAACAACGAAGGTATAAATTGGAAAAAAGATGACTGATTGTAAATTTGTGTACGGCGTATTTTGTAACAAAGGAAGACCAAGGACAATTTCACAAATTTTTAAACAATTAAACTTTATTATCTTGTGAACATAACACGGTGTTTTTTTGTTCAAATTTGTTTTAAATTTATCTTTAATAATTAAACGGCTGCACACGTGCAGAGCTCTGACAAACGTGCATTCAATCTTTCCAGTTGTTTGAAATGAAATTAGATATGGTACTTATGGTCGGAGAGTCTATCGCAAATAAGTAAAGTGTAGACTAATTGTAAGAATCGGTTAGGGTTAGGAGGGTGAGGAGTAGATCGAATAGTAGCGACCGGAAATGTATCGTGCCGGATGGAGGCGCGGCATGGAGCACGTATGTGAGAAACGCTTCTATATGCTTTATTACAAGTCCAATGCGCGCGATGGTCGCTCGTTTACACCGAGTAAACTCGGCGAAACGCAGTTTACGGCCTAACCGTATCCTCTAGTGTACATCGCACCAGCCGACACCGACTCGCTCACCATGATCTTGAATGGCTTCAATTAGCTTCGTTTAGACGAGTAATTGTTTCTTGAGAATTCCCGCAGAAATGTTCATTCAGAATACGCGTCCGCGTATCGTAATCGAAAGAAGATCGCTGCAATTTCAACATGAATCGGGCAATCACGTGCCTTCGTCATTTATCAACTTTACATTTTTGACCAAATTTGTAACTTGTTAAATTTAAACACTGATCACTGGATGATTGTACTTTTTTCACGTCTGATTTATCAATATATCTATATCTGCTTTATATCTTATATATAGGTACTCGCATAGTAAGTAAATCCACTGTTTTTCTTAATCATTTTTATTACGTTATCTTTGTCACTATACATGTCTACAACTTGACAATTACAAAGTTAATCGACGTACATGATCGACTAGAGTATTAAAATCAGCTACTTCTCAACAATTGATTCTGATTTCTACAGTAATTGATGTCTTTGTTGCTGTGCGGAATTTACAAATGACTCGAATCAAACTTTAGTGGGTCTACTGAAACCTTACAAAGATGCCGACAAACGGGTAAGGTTAATTGCTTTGGCGCAATAGATGAACGTGGAGTTCTTTGTTCAACAAATGGCTTCCGTTCTCCCTACCGAGGGTATATGCATACATCGGGGCGATACTGTTTCTGTCTAAATTTTCTATTCATGGATATATCATCTTCATTTATACCATTTATGTATTATCAGCAAAAGACAGATATGACTTACTTTACTCCATTTACTCGATTAAACACCAAATGAATCAATGAAGACATATTCAAATATAATAATACTGGAAAACAAAAAAATTTCTCGGCGTTGAAATTTACAAACGCCATCCTTCTCCATCGGAACGGTGTGGAGTGCTTTTAACAAATATCGTTTGTAGTGGACTATTAAATATAGCAACAACTCGATCAAACATTTTCTCACCAATGAAAGCCAAGATTGGTTCCCTCAGACGCTGCACTTCCTGCTTAAGCAGTCGACTTGTTTCGTGAACAGAATGGACTGTAGAGAAGCAAGAGACAGAGAGGGGGGGGGGAGAGAGAGAGAGAGAGAAAGAGAGATGAAAAGAGTAAATTAAAGTACAATCAAGGTTCGTGTCTTCGTATCTATTCTGTTCTCGCATCCTTTTCTTTTTCTCATATCCCGTACAAATGAAATGATCATTTAAACTAGTGCATTTGCTATTTAAACTCTCATAATCTTTGAATCAGAATTATCAATCAGAATTTCTTACCGAAAACAATTTAGTTTATATACATACGATATGAAATAGATACATTTTAGATATTCCCGAATATTACGCAAAATTTTATTATTGAAAACATTAATTCTTTCAAATTACATATAAACATTTAGTTTAAATTATATTAATTCAAATGCACATAAAGTTTATATTTTTTTCAATTCCACTGGATATCTGATATAAAATCATTATCTGCGTATTTAAAGAGAAAATAGAAGAAAGCGATTTTTTAAAAAGAAAGCGAATTAACATCGTGAATGAGGCTCGTGTCCTTTCTCCCCTTACCTCTTATCTAATGCGCTTCGGATCTCCTCCCTCGCAATGAGAATGCGCGTGCGTGGCATGCATGCACGCCTCATACTCGCGCACGCACTTTATGAAGGGAGAGGGAGAGCGAGAGGGAGAGCGAGAGCAAGAGGAGGGGGAGAGGGGAGAGAGAGAAAGAGAGAGAGAGAGAGAGAGAGAGAAGAGGCAACCACGAAACAAGCAGAGTCGGCTGAATGACTGAGTGACACTCGGCTGACGTCCCTTCCGGTGTGTCTCGTGTTACACCGTGCCCGTTAAGCGTTTGTATTAAAGTTACGGCATCGGGCGCGTGCCACCCACCATATAATATACGCATATGACTTTTTGTCGCTCCTACCATTTCTCGGTACTCGTTTCGAATTGACCGTAACAGATCGCTTAAAAAAGACTTTAGCATGAGAGCTTGATCGTGATCAACAGCCGATGAACGAGCTAGCAATCGTACGTGGCGAAAGAAGAGATATTTATCAAAAATTTAATATCCAAGCAGAGCTTGCAATACCCTAGTAGCCGACGAATGACTCGTACCCGAGGTGTACAAGTATCGTCATTTTAGTCTATTACTTATCGCTCACATATTTTGTAGCAAGTATGTGATTGGTGAGTAATCCCTACCGATGAGTCTGTTCCTTAATCAATGTGACACACAATGTACGATGAGCAATGCATTAATGTAGCGTGCTGCCAAAGCAGTTGTCAAAGTATTACAATTAATTCGCAGAAGCTGTGAAAAATATTCGTAAGCTAGCCAGTGATTTCGTTTAAAAAAAAAATTCGAGACTCTGACAAAAGTAATTACACAATAAGTATATCGATCGAGCGATATGGAACAATTTCTGTCGATAATGGTGGCCGTTTTATGGCACAGCTGTGGCCACTTCTGCTGAGCACTTTTCAGTTTGAGCGACGTAGGGTTAAACCCTGTAAATCTCTTTCAACATTCGACGTCACTCGCTCCTTCCTGGTGTTTCGCGTTCTCTGATTCGCGAGATTTGCTGGTCGATGCGCTATTTGTTTTAAAGAGTTTCGCGTGAGTGCTGCTCAAATGGGCAACGGGTGCATAACCCAGGCATCGTCTTGCGACGATAGGGCAATCTGCGTTGAAACTCGCGTGCTCGCAAGTCATTCGCTAATATTCCACGTAGTTCCGCATAGAAAATCTCATCTTTTCGTCAGTCGTTAAAATCACGACGTTTGACAAAGCAAAGCTCTAATTAGAACAAAAAAAGTCCAAATCCTTCGAGTCTGATTTTGTAAGTTTATTAAATTCCTTTGTATGTTTGAAAACACAATTTGTAGAAGAAAACGATCGAGAATCTGCTTGTCCCTGAAATATTCATGTCACGCAAGTAACACGTAGAATCGGTGTTTGATCGTCAATCTTCAGCGACGATAAAGTGAACAAATGTCCACTTACCGCGTAAATTTGCAATAATATGTGGGGGAAACAGTTCAGTTAAAGTGTCTCGTTGAAATGCAGCACGCATATGCCATGGAAGAATAGATTATACTTGCGTGAGGTTACGGTCATTCCGAGAGAATCGATGATTGACGAAAATAACTGCAAAAAAAGATTTAGTGTCGAAACATAGACATACGAATGTATGGAAAATTGAAGTCGCATTGCGGAATAATCAATTTTGTTTCGCTCGATTTGCAAAAAGCTTGACAACAAGAGAGAGAGAGAGAGAGAGAGAGAGAGGGAAAGAGACGAAGGATTATTAGCCTTGGCACGCTTAAATAATAACTTACATCATTGACAGTGTCGACGAATAATGTACGATTCGAAGACTATTGTGTATTAATCGTGATCGAGGTGAATAAATGAGCAAACGGAAACGCGATTCGTAGCACTGCTACGCTCGGGGCATTCGCACCATTTTGCAGCCATTTAGGAGCAATTGAATTCTAACTTGAAGTTATTTGCCTGATTTAATATGTGTGTGTGCGCGCGCGCGCATTGTCTCTAATGTACATTATACTTCCAGTCATCACATAATAATAAACTTTTGATAATACTTAATTTACAATTATTAGCAATAATTAATATTATTAATGTAATGTAATGTGTAGATACATTAAGAAAATTGCTTCCTCTCTCTCTCTCTCTCTCTCTCTCTCTCTCTCTCTCTCTCTCTCTCTCTCTCTCTCTCTCTCTCTCTCTCTCTCTCTCTTTCTCTCTCTCTCTCTTATTTTACGGTAAATGAAATTTTACATTCAAAGTAGTCAAAAATGATTTTTTAAAGAAAAGACGATGCTTCTTTGTTGTTTATCAATAAATAAAAAAATTGTAATCTAATTTTAAATGAATGGTGAGAATTTTTTATTCTACTTGTTAATTCAGCACTGAATAGTCCAGAAGTCATTCCGAATATCGTAAGGTTTGTGAACAAAGATACGTATGAATGAAGCTGCGCATAGCACACGTCGCGCGTTAGAACAACGGCGATAAATTGCGAAGTTGTCTAGGGGGCAGCTGGTCGTGGTCGCGAGTCAAGGAGTTTGACCCGCCGCTGCGGCCGCCAATAAAGATCCGGGGCCCAAGCAAGACCCAGGATACGAGGTCGGCTACTTGACCTCGTGGCGCGCGCCGGATGCCACCGTTTTTCTCCCCAGAATTGACCGATTCAATTGCGAAGACATCTCGCGAAAATTTACGACCGGAAGTTTTCTCCTCGACATTGGTGTAAGATATTGTAAGCGCGTGAAAATCATAATCGTACGTCGTTCTTTTACAATTTACAACTCGGAAATGTAATGTATTCTACAGTAGACTCAGATATAAATTTTTATGCTTTTAAAATAAAACATAAACGAAAGCAACTTAATTTTTACTTTGAACTGTATTCAATTAATCCGTACTTGCAGAGACATCTTAAACTCTTGTCGAGTTTTCCATCCTGTTGTCCATACATACAATGGAAATTATGTTATGTAAGAACCACACGACCAAGTTTTGAATACTTCCACATGGGAGAGCAATTTTTCCGCCTCTGTTAATGCATCGAACTCTCCACGAGCACGAGTCATCGGCAGCAGATAATGCCCGGTAACAAATGGACAATGTTGAGAGGGGAGTAACGGGTGCAATTAAAGTCGTCATGGGAAACCCTAACTTCTTACGGTCCACCGCGTTGACAGCTCGTCTCTAGTCTTCCTGGCTTTCTCGTATTATTCCCTATAGCCTCCCCTGATCCTTGATCTATGTACCCGTGCACGCAGCTCGACGTCACGCAACTCGTATATACATAGTTTAGTTTACTGAATGAAAATTATATCTCGTATACAACGGCACACCAGGATGTCGGTCCACTCCCCGTAAGTATACAATTCTCTATTGCTTGTAAAAGATGTATAAAAGATACGCGAGTATAGTACGCGAGATCTTGTTTCAGACAAGGCACTTAAAATTAAAGTTTCTAAGATTTTGCGTTCGATTTCGCATCATATACATATAATCGTAAATGTGTGACGAAACCTACTTATATGTATGTATGTATATTGTGTACTGCGCGCATCTCGAATGACGTAATACTTGAAACTTCATAGTCACTTGTTGCGGCATGACAGACGCGATAAGATAAAACAGCTCTTTCGACAACAAACTTTGTTTTCGAATATTAAACTATCAACTATATACTCTCCGCCCTCGACCCTCGATCGATCGACTCGAGAATAACGAGAAATGAGAGAACGCTACAAGAGAGACGTGAAAGGTACAAAAAGGTTCTAAAATTTCATTTAAGAAAAAGACAAATTTATTTATTTGCGAAAGAAGGTTAGGCACAATCATAAATATCCTGCGGAAGACGGGATCTGTGCGATCCTAAGCGGCGAGTGGGAAACGCGTGCACGGACGAGCACACGGCTCGAATTCGATTCGACCCATACGCTGCGACCGGCTGCGTACTCATCGATTAGTCACGGTACCCGCGTAGTTGGAAGGGTGACTTTACATTTCGTTTCGACGGATTACTTTCGGCATAACTTTATGTGCACAGAACGAACAGCGCGACGCGACAAGATGCGCCTCCGCATCCGATCACCACACCACACCACACGGCTCTCGTCGACTGTCCATGATCTCACGTGTGCGTCGCGCAAGTCATAATGACTGGAAATTGCCCACATTACCGCGAAATTGATCATGGAGTATCTTTCTCGCAGCTCTTAACGGAGGAGGGACCGAATTCAATTTCAGCATAGGTATGTGTATATCTTGCAACGCGTCTCTATCTTCGTGTTTCTCCAACACGGATGTTTTTATCTTTTTCAACTTTTTTTCATGTATTACCAAAATAATAGATAATAGAAAGTAAAATTGAAAAATTAAGTATTACATCAGTAAGACGATAATTATAGAGTAAAGTCGCCAATACTGGCACAGACCCTATAAAGCGACACCCTCTTATTTCTCGGAAATTACATTGTATGAATACCGATAAAAACATGATCCTTTTAGATAATTAAAGAAATAGAAACTGCTAGTTTATACGTTCGTAATTTTTTTCTATATAAAATCTGACAAAAACGAATTCTTCAAGAGCGAAAATAAAATTTTCACGATTTTCTTTTACAAATTGGATAATTTAAACAATAGGGAATGTATTATTGATAATATTACATTCATCATTTTATATGTTTGTAGCTTCCTAAAACTGTTTTATTTATATATGTATCTGTCATATTTACCTCGCACTGCAGTTTTAAACATAAAATTACTCCTGTAGCGATAAGCGGTTTACCTTTCTTCGTGAGAACAGATAGGTTTAAAATTGCTTTTATTCTCAAAATGTTTTGTTCTAAACTTTTAATTTTATAAAATTAGTTGTTTAATATATAAAAATATATTTTATTACTTAATTTATCAATTTATTGATTTTTTCTCTTTCATATTCTTTTTTCTCATAATACGATTTAAAACATAAAATCGCTGTACAATGATACATTTTTCAGTGAGAATAAAAGGTAGTAACATAGATCTAATAATATCATCAAAGTTGCCAACTTACTTATTGTAACCTTCGTGTTCCAATTTTGGAGCCCAATTTCTCAGACACTCTTTTTGACATGTGTTGCAAAAAAATTAATTATGTACAAAATACGAAATAGTATTATAATGACTACTATACTATTTGATAGAAGACACTTTCTAGTCTGTATTTCTGCTATCAAACTTTAATCTTTAGCTTTTGTTTAAAAAATATTGTTAAAAAACAAACTGGTGTACCGGTATTGGTGACTTTCCTCTACATATTTAATGAAAAGTAAATTCGATAAATTCAAAAGAACGTGGCTCGCTTTGACATTCATTTCCATTTTTTGATTTTTCTGATTTACTCAAAACTCACATGTATAACTATTACTTAATAACTTGATATTAGCAGTCAATATTAGCATGTAATAATACTAGCATGTCTGTTACCTTCTCTTTAGATTTTTTCATCTGTACAATATATTTTGATGTAAATTTGAGCATCCTGTGAGACCCCTAAATAAAGGATAACAAAGACTTTGCATTTGCCAGACATGTGAACTGATGGACCTTAAACACAAAGAGAGAGAAAGAACCACTTTGCGCCATTGTTTGGACGCAGAAACGACAGCGAGAAGCGCCCACTCGCAGGAAATTCATATAGGAAAGAGACGCACGCGACTGAGATCACTGGTAGCTGACGACGGCGGCGGCGGCGGCGGCGGCAACGAACGATGTGTCCACGTGCGAGTATGTGCGCGCATACCGCTGGAAGAATGGGGCGAGCAAATGACTCGTTTAATGCATTAAAACGCAGACATATCCAAGACACTCTTTGCACGCATTAGCTGTTTTGTTCAACGGAGACTGTCTTAAATCTCGACGTTATCGCGCACAAAAGACTACCTACCAAAAAATATACAGCGAATAGACCAAACCATCATACCAGCTTTATTTTGAAGATGTTTATCTTAATAAATAATAATTCACGTGATACTTAAATATAAGTATACAATTTTTTTATCTATTTGGGTAAGAGTTGCACATAAATAGGTATATAACTTTTGGAAACTATACAACTTTGGAAATACAAAAGGGATTATAGAAGATAATCATTTATAATAATCATTTTACATGTAACATATTAATTTATAACTAGCCGTTGTGCCGTGGAAAAAATCAAATATTCACTTTACTCAATGGCAACTTGTATTTTTACATAGTTGGGGTGTTGATTCCAGAATTTAATAATTGAAACAATGTGAAATATTCATATCTCTGCGCATTGTTCTTTATAAGCAACGCAATTGCAGTTTTACTTTCCGCTCGAGTATCAATAATTTATGAATATTTGAAGAAATAGGTTCGCGTTCTATTCACATCATTATACTCCAAATTACTCCATTTTTTCCTTCTAACTGGGAGGATGTTGGTACGAATAGCACATTTCTCGTAAATCGATTCGTTCAGGCACGCGCGTACATCGTATCCCTATCGTAGACCGCGACGCGATCGCGATCGAGATCGCGACGCTGGGCAGACAGACCCGAGTGGAGGGGTGTGAACGACGCTTAAAGATGTAAGGACCGAGCATTCACGGGAGGAATTAGTTAGCGGTTGCTTTGGAAGCGTGGACACCCCGTGGTGCCAACAAAAGAGTTACAGCCCTTTCGCACCTCGACACGGAGGATTACACGCCATAAAATAAATCCCCCCGCTGCCCAAGCCTGCTGTGTCCTTTTCGCTCCTTCTCTTCTCGACATCCTGCTTCTTTTATAACTTTAGATTAGAATGTTTTACCCGCGCGCGTGTGCTCCGACGGAGGCTGTCCCCCTTCCGCCAACGTACCTCTTCAACCTGGCACGAATCGGTCTAGCCAAGGTCGAGAAGCAGAGAACGCGACGCAGCAGTCTCTTCTCGAGAATTCGCGACGACCGCGACCGAGGGAAGGACTCGAAAAAGCGTGGAGAATTCGGCCCGGGATCTCAGGATCTCTGACGACTCCAAAAATGACAAACTTTCTTACATTCTTGTCCCTTTGTATTACAGTAATTAATCCTTTCGGCGTATTTCTATAATAGGAATATGCAGAAATGTCTATTATACATTTACAAGATAGATGCATGTTGTGTTGAGCTTCACACATTCCACGCTATTATTTTCTCAATATTTTTTTCGCGCTGTTTTAACATATATCAATCAACGGAATATCTTCTCGTACGAAATTTCATTCTATTATTATATACCTATAAGTACATTCGCTACGGTTTATCCCATCCATTTCCGTTCATGAGCAGTCGAAAAATAAGTATGTATTCGTCACTGTAATATCGATTTAGCGTTAGTGCCTAAATATCTTTGATTGATTAAATTAAGTCGAGAAAATCCAATAAAGAGTAAGATCCAATTTCGCAGTGGTAAAACCCTCATCTCGCAATACGAAAGCCGACGAAAATAATAATACGCGATCTCTCTCTCTCTCTCTCTCTCTCTCTCTCTCTCTCTCTCTCTCATTCGGAATAAATCTAGCGCGCCACCCACTTAAGTGCAATTTAGGCTCCATCGTCGTCGTAAAATCTTGAAACGTGGACCACCGAGGATATGGAGAACGGTGATGCTTCGCGCAGCAGCGTGCGTCACATTCGGGATTCGACGACGGGAGTTGTGTTGACTTTCGTCGTTTTTAATTGATTAATCGCTCGCGTTATTACGCGATTATCGTGCTCCTTTGAGAAGTGGAAGACTTGAGAGAGGAGCATGTTGGAAGAAGGAGACGAAAGGAAGCAACGAGAAAAGTAGGCCTTTCGGCGGCAAAGGGGAGAGTGGGGCCAAGAGACCGTCTTCCTGTCGCGTGGCCCCCACGTTATCTCGCTTTCTCGTCTCCCTCGACTAGAATTAACCTCTACATTAGGATTAAAAAGCGGATATATTAATTTGCCGCCGTTCCTCCTCTCTGTTTCTTGGCGCACGCTCGCTCGTAACGCGCGAATGCGTTGCGACGGACTCTGTAAGAATGCGCACACGTAGTCAACTGAGTTGGACAGGATCTTTACAGACAGAGGAAACTCGAAACTCGATTATACTCGGTTATAAAAATGCTACAATGCAATACTTGCAGATCTTGTTTTTCAACAGCTTTTCAATAAAATCTATGACTATAATACGCAAACGTAGGTCAAAGACGAGCGCCGAGAATGCTTCGATCTGTCTTGAGAATAATATAAAGCGTCTTATTATTGATTATGCGATATATAGATCGGCGGGATCAGATTGTCATATTAATTTGATTTTTATGTCGCATATGATTTTTTGTCGCATATGATTAATTTGATTTTTATGTCGGCATATGATTTTTTGTCGTGACAGTCAGATCCATTCGGCTGATAACAAAAGTCGAAAGCGATCAAATAAAAGTTCTCGTCATCGTTTAGCGTCCTCCGAATCCGTCGGTGTCTCAATTAATGAAACAAACGACAACTGCAAATACTTCTCGATATCACTTACAAGATTACTTCGCTGACTAATATATTCAGATTAATTAATTCAAATTAATACCTGTCGAAATATGTTTCGTATTTCAGACTTGTTTTTTAGAATTTCAATTGTTAAGAATTTAAGGAATAGAGCGCGAGGTATCGCGTGTGACATTTTACTTATCTCACAACAAACTTCAATTCGAATTGAAAACACGGAAATCCCAGGCCCCCAATTCTACAAAGTAAATTATTGTTATACGTCATCAAGAAACTTTATTAATCAAAGAAATATTGAGCAAAGAAGCTTTTAGTTAGAAATGTTTGCTTCAAGCGAATTTATGTCAACATACTTGAAAATCCGAGAAAGGAACCGAGAACGATTTGTTTGATTTTACCTTTCCGTTTCCGTTCCGCTCATCCAAGATTCAAACGGGCGCGAACGTGGAGAAGCGCGGCGGGATATTTCGGTGAATCAGTTCGATATGAAAGGGACCCTTGGCTTCGGGGGCCACTTGTTGCACGGCCCTGGTTTCCCGCTGGTTCGACTCTGTGGGACACGTCTTGCACGACCGACTCCGAATGCCGTGGCAAAAATCAACTCCCTTATCTTTATACTCGGGAAACCTCTAATCGTTCCTTTATTCCTACCTACTCTTGCTGCTTATTTAATCGATTTCGCGAGATCGTTTGTACGACAAAACGCAGGCATTCGTCTGCACTTGGTCCTTCCGAGACGGAAACTTTAGTTGTGCGTACGGTGTGATGTGAACGATCCAAAGTTCCATTTCTCAATCATCCTTCGAGGCTAAACTCTGAAATTGTATGAGAAATTTCATCCAAAACTTACGATAAAAGGAAACGTTGACCAACAATAACTCGTGCCTTCAATTTTCAATGTTTGAAAGTTCAACGAGTCTGTCTTTAGAAATCTATAGCTTTGCAACATTACATTTCACAAATATTGTTTGCTGTCAAATTATAATGAGAACGATTAAGAAAACAAAAGCGATTTAGAAAATATTCTTGAAGATATATGAATATTTTTCGTTATTTCACCTGGTACCTCTTCTTGAAATAATGTTCTTTTCGGCATACATAACGTTCTCTACATTTCTCACATAAAAGTCACAAAAGTCATAAGAAATTTTTTTTTTTCTTAAATTAGTGAACAAAGAAGAAGCTCCATTAACTAGCGTAAATTGGCGTGAGGAGCAGCATCGGAGGATCAAAGAAGCGAGATGTTCACTGACATTTATTAGCTTGATTTAATTCAATTAAGGTGCCAATACGAACTGTGGTGTTCAACTGCATCGATGAAAATATCACACGATATTTCTCTAGCGGTTCCCTAAGCATGTTTTGTTAAGTGTTTACTTTTAATTCTAAGTGCCAATTGATTTAGAGAGAAGAAAATCTTATTAATCAAAACTGTATAAAATATTTTATAGATTTAATTACAAAATAATATTACTAATATTATTTCTTTATTAATGATTGATACTATTCGAAAGAAACTTGGCACGATATACCTAAACTTACTTACGTAGACAAATGCAATCGCGGCGATTTGACAATGGAAAATGACTTATGAAAAAATTCATGAATGCGAATCATTAAACGGTTGCAATCCAACGGATTTTCAAGACTACGGTAAGAGACTGTGAGAAAATTGGTGTGAACTGTTTTTCGACAATGACCCGATCGTGAACGGACCATTGGATATCAATAACCCCGCAGAGATGCAGGGAACCACGTATCGATATCTCCATTTTTGAGATCACCCTGGGTGCTCTTTACGATTTCGAGTACATGCTCGATAATCATCATTCGGAAATAATATTCCTTGGAAGCTGTCTTATTATACATATATGTATACCTTATATATGTACTTGTTAAATTCTGCAATTTTATTCATGATGTCTTTAAACTAAAAAATAAAATAATTATGCACAAATTGTTAAACTGGACAAACGTAAAATTCTTTAAAATAACACATTTCTGTTACAATATTACATTAATCTGCAAAATATTTCATAAAATTAGTTGAATATTAGTTGATTATTCGAGGATGTGTATATTTATACACCTATTATTTCTCTAGACATCGGACGAAAGTTATGTATGCTAAATGTATGTGCACAATAACAATGAGAAAATGATGATATCTCTTGTTATCGTAATCGGTATTACATTAAGAGATTAACATGTGTATGATAGATGTTTCATTAAAACCATTACACTATTAAAGGCGTGAGTGCATTATATACCAACAACTTTACAACGTAGACAAAACTATTGCAGAATCGCAATAGCTTTAATAGCAAAATTTTACAGGGTATAAATTTGTACACATTATTCGCTTTAATATCAAATGTATTGATAGATTTCAGCAGCAGAAAGTAAATTTGAAAAAAAAGATAAAAATGTGTGTGTGTGTAATTTTAAAATTTAATTCATTTTTCAAACTTTATGATTAAGTAAAAAGTAAAAGAAACTTTCACCATACCTTACTTACAATTAGTGTTGTACTGCATGTCGCGAGCACGCGCTCTAGTATTCCTCAGTCAATAGCTACGAGATCATACATTCAAGCAGAAACCACTCTCTAATTAAGGTATCGCATTAATTCATTCTCGTATCAAGTCTTGTAATGATAGTGCCTTTGGTATACATTTCTACATTATTCTCGGCACTCGCGGATACATCATGTATCAATGACCCAGGCGGCTAAGCATTTGCATATTAGCGCGCAACAGTCCCAATTAAACCAATCAGGGAGCATTACGGGGCAAGAACAGATGACGATTTAATTCACCTACCGATGGCGTGTTCTTTGAGGGGTGAGAATGATGGGGGAGAGAAGAGGCCAGGCTCTTGATGAGATACACGCGCGGCTATATGCTTCGATATATCAACCAACACAACGTTCATCAACACCAGACGCTAACGACGGCACGAAATAGATTGCTACAATGGATAAAGCGATCCGGGTGTGAAACGCTCATTATATCAATTACTATTGACTATTACTCGCTACTATCGGCAGACACCCTCTGACGCGAGACGTCGCCTTCCTGTCGCTTTCACCACCCTAATTTGCTCGACATTCAACATTCCGAGCGACACCATGCGAGTATAAATTCGGTGTCGGTGAGAGAGAGAGAGAGAGAGAGAGAGAGAGAGAGAGAGAGAGACCGCTCTCGACACGATTAATAGTCAAATCAACTGGAATCTTTACGTCGCATCAGTGTATATACATCACGATTCATGTAGGAAACAAGTCACGCGTTGTATTGATAATTTAAATCGGCAATGTTTCACATTTTTGTGAAGCAAAATTTTACATTTACATTATTTTGCCTGCTAGCCTGAGAAACGTACAAGATCAAATCGCTAAACAGCAATTGTTAAATGCTTGAAATGCTGATTGCACGGCTGTGCCGTTTACCCTGAAATGAAAAGTTTCTCTTAAACACTACGATTTTCACTGGCGATTCCGTTCTTCATTTCTTCATTTCTTCTACATTTTAGAATTTAGAATGCAGCAAAGAATTTGACAATGATTTTACTAGAAAAACAGAGCATAGAGATAGACATAGCTACGTATATATTTTCAGCAACGCGAGTCTGCCCATGCGAACCAAGTCCAGATCATCTTGGCAGAAGGCACATTTTAGATATAATACAATAAAATCATAACAACAAGCATATAAAGTCATCCGCTCGCGGCAACAGGATTGGAGCTTTGACGACACCGTGTGCCGCGCGGTGATCCATCTTAACTGCCAACCCTTGCCACGGACGTGGGACTGCAGTCGATGACTGCGATGCCACCGTCCGCTAGAGCTGTCCTCCTCGATCATCCTCCGATCGCGATGATTTTGCCCGGCGAGCGCGTTCCAAGTTGATCCGACAAAGTCGTTTTCGTAAATCGACTGGTGCCGGTGCTATGCCAACGTTTTGTCAGTAAAGTTATTATTGCCTTCTCTGCAGTGTCGTGAATACACCTTGTGAACCGATTAAATCGATTCGTCGCCCATCTTTATCAAAATAGGTGAAATGCGTTTAGAATCAGTAGAAATCACGATTACTCTACCGATTTTGTTTATTCGATATTTTTAGACAATGTCGTAAAGAAGAAAAATGACAATTCAATGTTGCATCATACCTACTCTCTTTCACAAATTCATTGCTTGCTATAAACAAGGTGTACATGTATGTATCTATAATGATAATTTGTTTAGAAATCTTACGAGAGCTTACAACAATAGTACCTAGTAGATGCTTTACAATAGCCCTCCTTCTTGCCTCTTTACAAAAATATTGATAATTATTCTGCAATAAAATAAACTTTGCTTATAGGTATATGTATTTTACAATATTTAAAGATGTAGCTTGTGCAAAATATCGTCTTTCGACATTAAACATTATTATCGTATCTATTTGTTGTAGAATCCTGCATACATATAGAGACTGTGTCCATACGTAATATTTTTGGGTATCCGAAAGGGTGATTAATTTGACAAAAGCACGTGACAGGTGTGTCAAAATTGCAAGCGTGTGGAAATCGTTACCCGCATCACATCACGCGTGCTCCCGGGAGTATGTAATTATCGTGAGAGGAGCAAGGGGGAGATTGTTGGCGTAATAATTTTCCTATCTACAGCGTGCGGACACGCGTGTGTGTGTTGCGTTCATCTTTATTCCATAGCGATATCCAGATGCGTCCTGGCAATTGTCCACGAATCCAATTGTCCGCCAAAACATTGTTATCTTTCTATTTATGATATGTATATTGATATAGTACCTACTGAAAGATTTTATTTAAACAAAATTTATTTTTCAGAGTACTTAATATCGAAAATGTGAGAAATATTATGCTCAATGAAAAAATTTGTAAATTCCAGCAAACACAATCTCTATAAGTTAAAAATTAATATTAAATTAAAAGCGAGTTATTATTTCGTTACGTACCTACGAGTCTTATTTGTTTCTATAGATTTTTACAATTTTTTCCACATATACCTATATTATATGCATAATATTGCCTGAAATAGATGTTTAGAGTTCAACGAATATATATTATACTTTGTAGCATCCACACACGGTTACATGGAAAAGTGAAAAAAACGTTCTGAAGGGGATCAGAGCAAAATCAGAGAAAGCGACACAATACACAATTTTATTATTCCAAGCAGTCGAGTTCGGAATCGCCAGTTAGAAAATCAGTCGCTTGCAGCCATCTCGCATCTCGCTTCAACAAGAAAAAGGTACAGTGTATAATGCGGCCTAGCAATTGAAGAAGGAACATTTGTATGGATATCCTCGGACACTGAGATGTGTTCGGCTGGACTTTGTGCGGGAAATCCTTTTCCTTGGACTTAATTACGATAAATATTTGGCCAGCCGGCTGACAATCCTTTTTCCTTTAACCAGTCATGCGAACTAAGAAGCTAAAAAGCGGAAGAAATGCCGCAGGAATCGAACGATAGAAGAAGAAACGAGAAGGTTCGAGGTAACAAAATCGGATAATGCGAACGATATCCGCAGGACAATATCGCGCCGGCACTCTAATCGCTCCTAATGGTCGCACGAAGAGAGCTCTCATTGTATCGTCCAAATCCCATAAATATTTTTCTCCATATTTTCGAAAACAGTGCGGCAAAATCTTTCATTTTATAAATCATAGCAAAAATAGAGATTGCGGCTTTCGGCAATAGTTTAAACGTCGCTGAAGAATTCCTTCATTCAAGAAAATCCTTTTAGTGGTTGATGTTGAATCTTGTGAAAGGGAGTATAATCCTATAAGAAGATTATTTTGTTCTGCAAGTATTTGATTTATTTAACTAGATGATTTTTACTTTCAAGAAATAGATGAGAGAAAGAGAGAGAGATAACTTTTCCTTAAAAAAATGTGTGAATACATGTGTTTCATTAATCCATCTATGTAATGCTAAAGTTGATCAAAATTTTATACTTGCAATTAGTAGTTGAATTTATGACTTGGATCCATTGTAACCAATCGTTAATTCTCATTTTATATCTTTATGAAATCAGTAGCATGCTATTATACCTATACATATATTAATACATACACATATAATTATGTATGATCCAATACACAAAATAAAATCCTTGTAAAATTTTTCAAATACACACACAAACACACACACACACAAATTAAAAAAAAAGTAGGAAAAGTGTGTGTGTAATTTTCCGCGCGCGCACGTCACGTGCATGTGTACGTGCATGCGTATGCGTGCATATTTTTCTCTATATGTGACGATCTCGATATTATTTTCAAATTCTTACGATTTTTTCAATATTCTAGCTTCAAAATTTTACTTCACTTTTATCGAATGTGATCATAACGATTAAAAAAGGACGTTACTGCATCGCAGATAAAATCAAACAACCATATGATAAAAAAGTCCTAATGGACAACATTGTAGTGAAGGAGATAGACCGAGGAGACTGTAATAGATACTTAGGCCTATTAGTATTTTAGGTAAACAACTCATTTGTCATTTTTGAGGAATGGAAAAAATCACGGTTTACTTCCTCATTTATATTTCGGGAACAGAAAAGGACAACGTATTCTTGAATGATGATCCTAAAAGGAAAAACTTGTCAAAACGGTGGAACAACTCGTAAGACTATCTATGCATATCTGCCATCAATACCTTTGATCCTTAATGGATCTTTTAAACATCTGCTTATGTAGAAGAGATTAACAGGTGATAAGAAAATCAATAGCTCTTTTAATAATATATTCATATGGAAAATATACGATACAATATAAATCCTGCTAATAATTATATTATTAAAAAAATGTTAAGTTATCCTCATGAAGACAAGATTGTTTAATTGTTTTAATAAAATCCATCTTATCTATTTGTTACGTTCCTATTTATGCGTAACATGTATTAAATATAACAAATTATATTTGCGACACGCTACCTATTTCATATGCATGTAATATTATAACTAGAAACTGAAAAGTATTGTTTTTATGTTGTAAGAACTTTTCATACTTTTTGTATAACTTATATCTGCCAAATATAGCTATAGTTTACATTAGAACATTAGATTTTTATCGTAAATTATGATTTGTAATAAATATCAATATCCAATTATGTTAAACATATATTAGTTTTAAAAATTGATATTGGATTATTGTTATTGCAATAATTTGAAACGAGCCAAAATCGAAAGATATTGATATTTCCGTGCGAAATAGGCGTTCTAGGATTTTTGGGTTTACATATAAATTTACAACAAGAATGAATTAGCTCTTATTGTTAATAGTATCTGTCGCGACTTGGCGCTGTAAAAGGAGCGGAGAAATATCAGAAACCTCAAAAGAACCGCTTCTCCCTCTCTCTGCCTTCCCTTTCCCTGGAGATAGCTTCATATCATCGAAATGATTTCGGTAGTGTCTCGATATACATGTACATGTCTATATATGTGTGTATGACCGATATACTTAATACTTTGTTAAAGAATACGCAATAGTGCTTTTCTCGCAGAATTGTTGCATCGCTACAAACATGTATATGCATATTTAGCGCAAAAAGCTACTGTACCTCTCGATATAATTGGATATTTTATAATGTAAGCTTAAATAGTGCCTTTCTATATTATATGTCAAAGGGATTTGAAAGATATTGTTCGCTGCAATCATCGGCACGATAGTATCCACCAGTCTGAGAATTGGAAAAAGATAAAAGGAAGAGTGCGCGCGCGAGAGAGAGAGAGAGAGAGAGAGAGAGAGAGAGAGAGAGAGAGAGAAGATAATCCGTCAACGGCTCTCGTGATCCAATGAAGAAAATAAAGACAAACGCCGTGAAGATGGTGGGTCCTTTACGTGTTTCCCGCACACCGTCTTCATCTTAATCCTCCGTGTGATTGCACGCCCGATACCAGCTGGAACGCTCACGTGGAAGAAAAGACGAGCGGCATGTATGCGAGGCTGACGGAGCGTAAACCCTTTACCAGCTGCGGGGGGTTCTCCCTTCCTCTGCTGATTCTTTACTCTTCCCCGTTACCCCTTGATACCCCTATCCCGCGACTGTCGACTTTTTCGCATTATTTCGACCGTACGGCCTCCTATCTCACAATCGACCGCGCTTGGACCGTCGAAGCGCTTTCGACCAGCTGATAATGCCGTTTAACACGTCGACCTTAAGCAGTCTCAACGCAGCGTCTTCTTCTTAAACCAATCGTCTTGAACGTATCGATGGAACCTCGAATCATCGATTTAAAGACATGTCAATCTAATGAATCCATTTCGCAGCACACCCCTCACCCCCGAGCGATCCATTGTCTGTCTAACTGCCAAATTGTCCAACTATCAATCATCTATGTTTTTGTAGAAACGTGACGGTTATGTGTTTATTTATATGTATGTATATTTCGACGCTTGCCGGGCACGGCAGCCGAGCTAACGATGAGATGACGCCATTATTCAACTGGAGTCGTAAAGATTTTGACATACGTGCTAAATGCCTAAATTTATCTGTATATAGGGATTTCTTAATTCTCGTAAAGAAAGCTTCTTTAAATGATACATTAAGTATATGTATACAGAACTTTTTCTTTATCGGCGATATTCAAAATTTCTTCAATTACTTCAATTTATTCAATTAATTAAAATACAACTTAATTGTGCAATTGAATCGCTTACTTCATCTTATCTAATTGTACACGCAAATATAATCTGTGATTTGAAAGAAATTCATCTCTTTTCAAATAAGAACTAGATAAGTCATTCCGACCAGGATGAATTAATTGCCATCAAATCGGCATGTGAGAAGCATTTTTGCGGTCGCGCACGCTAGCGCAAGTATATTCTTTTGCAGAAAATTTCGAGTTGGTGAAGGAGAATCCGTTTCTCGTCATTAAAATTGCTAGAGTAGACTAATGGAATTATCAGTCAAAGCGAATACCTCAGATCGTTCTTTATGCGCGCGCGTGAGGCCGATCACATTGTGACGAAAACTTTGATACTTTGAGTATGTCTCAAAGGAAACGTTGCGTTGCCGTGTGGGTTTTGAGGAGCGTTCGTCGTCTACGGGCCGCAACAATGCCGCCATTACACGCGTGACAGTCGTTCACGCTCCAATAAAACTCACCAAAAACTTGTCTCAAGTCCACAATGCTTGGACTTGATGCGTTGCGTCGCGTCGCGTCGGTCAGTTGGTATGCGCGACATATTTCTTCGCAGGCTACACAACGAATCATCTTCACTACAAAGTCTTGTCCTTACAATGGGAAATGAGCACATGTTGATCGACGTGGTCTAAAAGATTTGTCAATCTTCTGAAAATATTAATAATGCACCTTTTATGTAATCTCGACTCAATGATTATCCATTGTAAGATACATGAATACAGCGATTGAAACATATCACTAGTACTTAATTATGTGAGAGCATAGAAAAAACTATTTCATCTTTCATGTATTATTAATACAACAGTGCATGGCAAAAATAAAAGTTTCTTTAAAGATATTATTTTACCTCATCAAGTTTCTAAATCAAATTCCTTTTTTATTCTCATTTTTCTACTACTTATAACATACAGTGTATACGTTATATTTTATTTTAATATTATTTATTATAGATAGTTTATTCAGCAATGTTGCATTCAATCGTGCACGTTTTAAGCAAAATCAATTGTTAAACAATGTTTATTTAATTTATCCTACTCTTTCACTTTTCACACACTATGAAATGTGTTATATAAAAATTACAAAGATTTCCTTTAAATTTCTTTAAATTTACAGAATTTAGACAATATTGTTTGTAGCTGCTGTTCAACATGTAATATCTTTATTTTTTTTTACTTTATCATTTTTTTTCATTTGGTGTTTTAAAAAGGATTCTTCCATTCTTGAAAAAGATCTGTTTAAATTAACTATTTGACACGTATCACTGTGTCCCTGTGTAGTCAACATCTCTAGTAGCCGCTAGCACCTGCATAAATGGACAAAAATCATTTGTAGTATGTTACTTGTGATTCTTATCTCATGCCTTGCGCTGTCTGTAACAGGGAACGCAACAGTGCTCGTATTTGATCGACTCGCCTCGAAATAATCGTGTGTCACCGGTTCTCCGCGAGAACAGTTGTAAGGCGCGAGCGAGAACCGAAAGCCTCTCCGGGAGAGAGATCGTCGATACGGGAAAGAGCGCGCATTCGAAATGTGGCGTTGGCCCCGTACATGCACCCCTCGACTCCCTCGTACATGCATACATACATACACGTGTACATATATGTATACATGTAAAGGCCATCCCGTGCTTCCAACGTGAATGCGATCGGACACTCGAATTGACACGTAGCCGGCAGTAGGCCGTGCTGTGCCGCGAGCGCGCAATTATAGCAAGTCATTGGGCCCATTGTGTCGGTTCCACCAGACCTTCTCGGAGAAAGAGAGAAGCCCCTGTCTTTCTCATTGTTCCTCCTCTGGATGGCGAGCGACTGTGTAGTGGCCTCACTGTTGATAAAACAGATAAACGCGTCACGGCGGGACGCGTTTAAGTCTACTTGGCTCGAGAGTATAAAGGAGATCCCGACTACGTAGACCGTCCGCGCGCGAGGAACCAATCCGTTTCTTCCAACCTCGGAACTCGTTGATCGCCCAATGAAGAGAATTGTCCTAGATGTATACATCTATATGTAATAAACTATCCGCACGGTAACTTTACTTTAGTAGTAAGTAGTAGATAAACGGGTTTCTAGGTTCTAACTGTTTAGACCCTCCTGTCCTATTATAACTATAAGAAAGAAGCGAGATAAAATGCGATTAAAGATCATTTTCAGTATTACTAGAGATAAAACAATAGAATTCAGATCGTGAATGAAGAATATCAAAAATTCATCAACGCGTTACTGCCCATTGACGTTACGGCAACAAAACGCTTGCCGAACGTTCGGTATTGTTAAACTATTGTTTGACGTTAAAGACTCCCTTAAATTAGGGAGCTGTACGCTGAGCGGGGGAAAAAGTCCGGCCGAGTCGCATGAAATAAAGTCACAACTTGGGCAGCGGGTGGTCGGCACGGCCGCGGCGCAGCGGATTCCTTCGACTTGGTCGAGGTCGAAGCACACATCACGAGAGACTGTATTGTGTGGGACCGCGCGAGGAGAAGGAGTGCCGCGCCTCGTGGGATTCTCTAGAGGCGGCATCTTTCATCTCTGCCAACCCCCTTTGGACGCGCCAGCCGCCCCCGCAAGACTTTCTCGCGCATTATATGCCGCTACGACACCATCCCATCCCGTCCCGTCCCGTCCCGTCTCGTCTCTACCCAAGTGCACGTATACGTGATCGCGCTACCGTGCTCACGATCACGAAGAAAAGAGGGAACGCGAGCGGAAAAATGACACGACGTCGCCCCGAAAGAGCCTCCATGGAACGAAGGTGTCAAACGCGCCGACACCTGATCGTTGAATCTTGTCGCGTCTTCTTTTCAAACTTGGTTAACAAGATCTTTAAAATATATAATGTATACAATATTTACTTCTTTCTTTACTTCATCGCTCTTGCAACTTGTAATTTTTTCTTTTTTTTTTCATTTTCTATTTTATATGTGTTTGCATTTTTTTTTAACAGATTTTTATCTTTCAACATACCGCCAAAGCAACTATTAATTGTAAGAAATTTTCTTGAATTAATTCAATTTTTCGAGTTTGGCAAGAAGGAGTTCGGCCTGCGTAAAATAAAATATACAATTAGCAGGGAAAAGGGAAGAAGGGAGGCGAGAGCACAACAAGTGGCAACTGTCTCTTCATGGTATCGTAAAGGAGTTACGTAGATCGTGCTCGTAGATCGTAGACAGCGGGAAGCGTCACCGCAATTTCTAGCTGCGTGTCAGCATGTCCCGATCGCACGTTTATCGGAAGCAAGATCAACACACAGAGTGACTGATGGGGTTCTATCCTTGAATTCGTTTTTTCGATCACAAAGGAACGTACAGAAATGCGTCTCGGTGATTCTTCCTGCACATGCGCGCTATACGCTTCTGAAGCCGCTGCACGAGCCTGATGATTCGTTACTCGAGATTTTGACCGATCGGCCGATGCCAAGGCATTTCGATGTCACGCGCTTCGGATACCAACGTGTGTTTTCGAACTAGAGTCTTCGTCCGCTCTGGACACTTGTATTAGAAAAAAAAGAAGTAATGCTCTTATTTGAATCATAGGTTCACAGAAGTTACTTATCTGGTCGGTTTTCCTTAGCAGTGCGAGAAGAAAAAGATTGATATTATATTTGGCATTGTATTTATTTCTAATTTAGAGTTTCCTAATTTGAGTTTCCTCAAATATATAATTTATTCACACGTGAGTGTTTTTACTTACACGTAAAGATATTTACTTAATCAAGGAAGAAATCAGTCACGTTCAATGCATATCGGTATATTTAATATTCATTATGTGTATGAAAAGAAATCCTACAAAAGGCATAATGGCGCCACTCAAGTTTTCTTCATCACCGAAAAACTGAGGAATAGCTGAGCGAGGACAGTGTCTTTCATAATATTCCTATTAAAGACATTGTTTCATTATTTTTCTTTCTTTTTTTCTCTCTTCTTTTCAGAGCGTGCTACGCGGCTACCTCCGTTTGTTTGTTGCGTCATCGTCGTGTCCGTTTCGTAAGAGGAGCCGAGTGCCAAAACATTGATCCCGGTCAATTAATTTCGCGTGCCGACGTTGATTAATGGGAAACGAAGGTACGGAAGATCGGAAAGGATCTCGATGTACCGGGGCCGGGTTTCGCTACCTGGCTGCACGAGACAATGACTTCTCCCTGCGGGTGGCGAAACTCAGGTAGCCCTTAATTATTGTATTTTTAGCCAAGAACCCGTAGAATCTTAAATTGATCTATATAAAGACTCTTTGCCATAAATTTACAATTTTATCATTTAAAATATTGTTTGTTATATTATACATGTGGAAGAAGCAAGGTAATAGAGTGAAGATATTTCAGATCTCGCGCACCGTTATCGATCGGCGAATCGTTAAAAAGCAAGAAAAACAAAATGATTTAGCAGTGTTTCTAAATCAACAATCAGTCATCGAAACAGACATCATTCGACGAGAACGTCGCTCAATTTGTGAATGCCTTTATTTTATCTACAAGACAGACAATTTCCAGAGAAATTTATACCAACAAGTACAGTTACGGTCAAGCTGATTAGTAAACATTTATATTAAATAGTGTTTTTAGTGTCCAGTCTTAAAGACACGATCCATTGGGCTCAACCGATCGTACGGTTGCTCCGTTTGTCCAATATTTCGTTCGATGCAACAATTTGCGACGGCGACAAGCAAAACAGTGTTACAATCATTGACATGAGAGATCGGCCAAAGTCTTTAGGAACTGAGCAGGATTTCGGAGTGAATAAATTCTTTTGAGACCGCGCGCGCGCGCGCGCGCGGAGAGATGGACGGATCGATAAATGCCTCGCATATACATGACAATACCCTCGGGATGCAGCACTCGCACGCGTTTGCTTAGGTCCATTATACAATTCAATTTGTTAATAGCGCTATCGATCCCTCGTGATCGATAGCGACCTGATCTGACTTGATAGAAACAATGGGGCGGTGCGTTTCTGGCACGATTGAAGAGCCTGGAATCCTTTTAGCTAGCCGCCGTCGAAAAGGACGGCGCGATCTATCCTCTATTGATCGTTGATATCTATCAGTTTGTCCTTTGTTTTTTCTTTTTTTCTTATTTTTGCTATCTAAGAGCAATATACTTGAGTTTTCGATTCGTAACGCTATGTGTTATCGCGATATTAATCCAACCTGTTGTGCGTGTTGTATTAATCCAACCTAACCGGCAACGGGATGAAGATATATCCACCAGTGACAACTGGATCCCGACAACGAGCAACATCCCCCGTCTCTCATTGTCCCGTCGAAAAGCGCACCGGTGCGGCGCGGCGCGGCGCAGCGAGCACACGGCGAGCACACGGCACGGCTCGAAGACATTGTACGCGTCAGAAAGGAGGTTCGCACGACGGTAACCTGATCGACTTATCAATAACCACGTAATTATAGTACCAAAGAGTTGGTAGGGCTCAAAACAAGCCATAATAAGACGTAGGCGTCTTTCCCACAAGTAACCTTATATCCCTGTCGAAGGAAACCCGTGCCGCGTCTTTCAGCTTTCAGCCTTCAGCTTCGATCTAACCGAGGAGGTTCCCTTAGAGATAGAAAAGGAGAAATCTCTCTCTCTCGCTCTCTCTCACACACACACACACACACACACACACACACACACACACACACACACACACGCGCGCGCGCGCGCGCGCGCGCGCACACGTAGCTATATACCCGTATGTATATACCTATACACCTGCAAGTTCTGTTCTCTATCTCTCTTCGATCCTTTTTGATCGTTCCGTTCTCGGTCCTTTCTTTCGTGCTTCTTTATCGCGAAACGAGCGGTCGAGTTCTATGTTAGACTCCATTCAAGTTCCTTCTGTTGTTGCATCGGCCGTTGTTTCGGTCCCACCGCTTTTGTGGACAAATTAATTTATTACGACCCAATTATCAACCTGTTACCCCTATGACCCCTTCAATAACCGCTCCTACTTCCTGCTTACTATCAAGATGTTACTTTTACTTTTTCAAAAAAAAAACGCGATATGCGTACAAAGTTTTGAGTTTTGAGCAAGATTTTATACAACGCGAAAAGAGAAATAATTTTTGAAGCGGGAAGATACGACAGTGGAATAAAAAAAGACAAAATACGATTTGATAAAACGTTATATAAAATATTAAATTATTCTTAAATGTTTAATTAGATGAAACAGGATTTATATAAATTGTTATCTTTCTTATAGTTATATATTTTTTTATAACCTTTTTTTTATAGTTATAAAGATTAAATAATATTAATTTTGATATAAAACTCTGCATTTCTCTTGTTACATACGTGTTTGCCCGATAATAAAATTTTATAATTTAATTATCATAATTGCATTATGAAACACGAAGCGGGATCTCTCTCTCTTTCTCTCTCTCTCTCTCTCTTAACGAGGTCCTTCAAATAAAAAAATATAATGTCCGAGTTGCACAGTTCGATGGTTCGTCCATATATAAATTGAGTGACAAGCTATGAGTCGTGGAGGCATGAGAAGGCCTATCTCGAGACCTGCGGCACATCAAAGACGCTAATGCTCATTTCTCTCTTTTTCTTTTCTCTTTCTTTTTTTATTTCGCTTTGTCTCGTGCACATACCATTCCTCTCTCTCTTCACCTTGTCCTCCCGATTAATGTCCTCCCACCAGATCTGGATTTCGCGTTTCCCTTCCACCCTTCATTGCTACGTACATTTACAGATCCGCAAGTACCTAAGATATTACTGTAAAAATATGTATGGCTATAAATTACTCACATACATGCATATGCATATGCACACAGAGAAAGAGAGAGAGAGAGAGAGAGAGAGAGAGAGAGAGAGAGAGAGAGAGTTACGATTTGTATGTAAGTATAATTTAAAACATTTCGCAACAAATAAAACTGTGTACAGAATAAGTTAAAAATTACATTGAGAAAAGTGGATAAAATACAATTTTGTGTAAGAATATTTAATATTTGTGAAAAATTGTATGTATGTGTATAATATAAAGTCGTTTAATTAGAGATTTAGAGATAGACACGGAGATGACGACAATAGAAACGACAAAGTTAATAAAAGCGGGATTTACATGGGAAAAATAGCACGTTAATAATGGAAACATGAGCCTATGGCTCGTCGGATCGGTTGGTTATCGGTCCGACGATGGGCGATGGGCGCATAAGATCGCATTAAATTCCAAGAGAATCGTCGGGCCAATAAATCTGTTTGCAATTAGCGTGGCTCTGCACGTGAGCGTGGCTCGCATCGACCGTACGCCAGCTCTGAGAATAAATGCCGTCGTAAGAAACGAGACCCCAATGACCGCCCGTCGCGAAGAGGCGGCTCTGGCGAGAGGAACTAGGGAGTGCAAAAAAGCAAAGGTATATTATCCAGAATTCTACAGAGGATTTGCTAATCAACACAATACAAACCTTGACTCGATTGAGCGTGAATTGAGCTAACGAAATCTAAATCGGCAGATTCAGAAAAGTTTGCAGTAATCTCTTTTAGATCTCTCTATATGCTTTTTCCAAATTACAAATAAATATTATTATTATACAATATATATATATATATATATATATATATATATATATATATATATATCGATTGTTAAAGTACAGTTGTAAAGAAATGCGAGAAAAGCGAATATTCAATGAGCGAATTATTATCAATTATTATCAAGGGGTGAAAAATGCAAAAGAAAAATGGAATGCAAAATTTTACATTCTACCGTACCTATAGCGCAGCATTAACGCGCATCTTGCTCCTCTTCTTTCGAAAGCCTCTTTTTTATATCGCGTCTTTGCCTCATCGCGGTCTTGATAAATATCCCGTGGGCGCATAAGGCCCAGCAGGACTTGCCTGCCTGATCTACGGCACCCGGGAGAATCGATGAGAGGAAAGAGAGGGGCGGAAAGAAGGAAGAAAAGGGCTATACTTGTAATGGAGATGGCACAGTCTCGTGGCAGTAACCGCGCGACGCGTTATGCAAATAGGATTGCCCTTTACACGCCAAGTCGGATCGTAATTGACTCTCGCAGGAACAGTCAGCCTTCGACTTTGCCGACTTTGATTCTCCTCCGTCTGCTCCACTAGCAGTTCCTCTTCCCGTCAATGTCGCGCATCGCCTTATCCGTGATAAGCTCTCATTTCACCTCGCCCTCGCGAGATTGGTTAATGCTCGCGAGAGACGTTACCATTCATTCATCAGTAATCATCTTCATCTTCATCTCCATCTAAGTTGCATCAAGAAATTAACGCCAGAAAAGTGAGGAAAAACGGAGAGAGAGAGAGAGAGAGAGAGAGAGAGAGAGAGAGAGAGGAGAGAAATTGTCGTTTCAATTTCTTAAAGATTTCCAGTGAGTTATTGTACTACATGTTATTTTTAAATGCGACATTTTATACAATATTATTCTGTAATATGAATTTAACAGGAATAATTTGATAAACGATTATCAACGCGAGTCATTCAGCTTTTTTGCGTTACTCTAATATCACTCTAATATCGCTCTAGTATACGTATAATCGTGTAAAAATTTACCTTTTTTAGCCCTCAATTCGCTATAACCGTTAATAGAAACTTTCTATTTCTTTATGTATTTGTACATGTAAGTATTCATTCTTATAGGTATACATATAATATAGTCTTAATATCTCGCTCTTATTGATTGAACCTTTCTTATTCTTTAAATGTTCTTATCTTTACAAGCCCACATAACAAAAGTGAACCAACAAACAAATGAATGCAAGAGAAAAAATAGAGTGTAATATTGACGAGATGGCGGTGGGGGAATTAATCGCGTGGGAAGCAGAAACGTTAATGACTTGTTGATAGACTGTGTTATCTCTTAGCCGATCAAATTATTCGCGCGCCATTTTATTTCACAGCGAGCGAAGTGCGCAAACGCGTCTGAGGTGTGTGCGTTGTTGCGTCGTTTTTGAAATATAGTTATCGCGCGGTTACGCCTAGCAAGACTGTTGTTTGAAAAAGGCTCGCCGCGCGCGATTAGCACGGATGAATAGTATCGTATAATATCACAGCCCGATATCAACGATCGCGTGCGCTCTCGATCCGCGAGATCTTAATTAGAACGCATGACTGGCGAATCGCTCGATCCTCTCTAACGGCTGCTGCAGTCCTCGGATTTTTCCGGGGTACGCGGTCCAGCATCCGGTCGACATTCCCCCCTCGTGCGCGACTTTCTACGCGATATAATTAAGTCGCACGGGTGCACTTCCGCTGCGCCGTGGATGCAATTATGCCGGATTGCGCGAGGCGTACCTACGATTAACGATCGTTCGCGCGAGCTACGGACACTGTTCGCCATTCCAAGTCGATAAATAACGACGGCGATTAATTTCTTCGCCACGGTATCACAATATATCTCGACGTTTTTAACGAACCAACTATAAATATGCCGCGCGTAATAAACCCGGGAGCCCTGTGTCGCGCCGCGAATGCATGCGCCGATCACGTTATAATATTTTCTAGAACGTAACAGAGCAGCATTCAAGTTGGCTTTAATCTAAACCGTGAATTCCTCTTTCATATATATATATATATATCATAGATTACATTCTTTCTTTATTCCGTGCACGCTCATTACTGTATTTCTAATGTTGTTAAATTAAATGCCCATCATTTGCCTGCTTGACTCTCTCTTCTATCACGTATCTATCTATCACGAACTCTATCATTTTTATTTCATTTTCCTTCAGTGGTAATATAACAAGCTGTTTAATTCTGAATCTGAAAGAGGTACACATTCTCTTGTTAATATTACAACACTCGTGTTAAAAATACAAAAAGTTTGGAACAAAGCAATTGTCTCATTACTTGTATACACGGGCATACTCGTGACATAGTAAACATACGTATAAATCACACAGACCTGCCATCCGCACTGACAATGAGAAAGAAAAGAGATCTGCGTAAAATGAAAGAAAAGAAAAGAAAAACAAACGGAATTGAATCATTAAATCATAACTTCCGTTGATTTTACATTGCGTGTCACGGCGTTGTTACTTCATAAACACCATTCACGTGAGAGGTGGGAGAAAAACGTTCGAGGAGACGCTCTCTGGTGCGAAGACCCGCCACAAGTACCGTCACGAGTTTCGTCTCGTCTCACAATCAGCTCGGCCCGGCTCAGCTCAGCTTGGCTTGACTTGGCTTGGCTTGGCAGGTCGTAATTGCCTGCGGGGACTTTTAATCGATCGGTCAATTCCGCAGCGTCGAAAGAGTCAATTTTATGGCGATGTACACGCTCATTATACATGACTCGTGCACCGTGTATATATCCCGCAGCTGCGTGTGCGTCTGTCGGCCGACCAGGTGTCGGTTCGCGCTCACCGGGAGTTCGATGCTAACCGCTCTGTGTAGATCATTATGGCAAAATCATCCGTGGCAAAATGAAGGCCCATTTTGTCCACGGAACGATCATCTTCTCTCTCTCTCTCTCTCTTCTTTCCTCCCTCCCTCCATCCACCTCCACCTGGTTTCCTCTTTTCTTTCTCTCTTTATTCTTCCTCTTCTTTCTTCCCCCTTTTTTCCGCTGTGAGGCAGCAACCGACTATCGGAACTATCCGGACCGAGCTGAGAATTCTTTTTTTTTTACATCCCGCGACATGATTTATCGCGATTTCGCCAAAAGTACCGCCAATCTCCACGAGACCTTATAATTCGTTAATTCGAAAAAAAGAAAAGATATTTTTATATATCTTTTCAAAAAATAACGTACAGATTTTCATACAGTTTGTATGCGTCAAGCTTATTAGCGTTTTACAGTTTAACGTTGTGTAATCTCTCTTCAGTAACGAGACTATAGAAAAATAAGAGGAAATGTTACATGAGTATGTTGTAAGGTTCAGAATTGTCAAGGTAAATTGGAAAACAAATTGAAATCGTTAAATATTGAGATATACACAGACACGCGCACGATAAAACTATAAAATTGATATCAATTCGGATACTATCGAACAGATTTGTTCATGTGCGATGCTGACGAGCCGGATTCGCGCGCATGAATGTGAGACGTAGTTTTTTAAACACACCATCCAAATGCGACGAGACGAAGGCAAACGCAACAACGTGCGGTACGTGCTCTCGGCACGTTTCTCTCTCGAGTATTTTGATAAGGCGACCAGAGCTCGTCGACTGCATTGTCGGGCGCACATGACAGAACCTAACTAAGGGATTTACATAATTAGAGTGCCATTATTTTTTCAGGTACCGTTGTCGAGTAACGCCGATTTCTGCGACACGTGCGTAGAGAAAATAGAGTCAACGTCGTTATTTCCTTTTACAAACACGTGACATTTGATAAATATTATTCCAAGCATTAATGTGCGGTAGACATCTTTTTATTAGCTTTCCAATTTTTAAGTTCTTATTTATTTCATAATGTAAATCTGCACTAAACATTTCTGTTAAATCAATATTTCTCAAAACGATAATCCGTTCCGTTTTGGTTGTTTCAAGTAACAACTTCGCTTATTATTTATTTTCCTTGCCCACATCAAGTCTTTGTTTGATTAAAATCCATATAAAAACCATGTTCTCTCTCTCCCTCAACTATATATTTTATCGTACCTAAAACTCACCTTCATTATTTGATCCTTATTTGATCATCTCGAGCTGATCTGAAGGTTCCAAGTACATGTTACGTTTTGGTAAAGCACAGATCTTAGGAGATAAGAGATTTATATACATATACTCTCCTGCACGAAAAGTAATGGATCTCCGGAGGTTCTTCATCGAACATCACGTGCCCAAGTGGTTACTGCGACACGGTATACCTCTACTTCAACAACCTCACGGCTCTTGCGCCAATCCGGAAACGGAAGGCGGCCCTCCTGACGAAGAAAGGAAAGGAGAGGAAGGACGCGGAAAGCACTTAACCCTTTGTGACGACACCAGCGCGAGGGGTAAAGATAGAAGCAACCGAATTGAAATTCGATCGTCACCTCTTTTCTATTGTCCCACGTGCCGAGAAACCAACGAGCGCAGCTTATGCATCATTCGAAATTTTGCTGATATTATTTTCATCAATTGCACGTGTCTCTTCTTCTACTACATATTACATTTGCTCTACTTACAAGTCGCTATACAGGTATAAACTTGGAAATTTTTCCAATACTAATTGTAATAACATTGTGTGTGTGTGTGTGTGTGTGTGTGTGTGTGTGTGTGTATGTGTGCGCGCGCGTGCATGCGTGCGTGCGTGCGTGCGTGCGTGCGTGCGTGCGTGTGTGCGTGTGTGTGTGTGTGTGTAAATAACGCTACTCAAATATATTCATAAGATAGATTCATCAGATCAGATAAGATTATTATTAAATATACATACAATCGGCGCATATTCAGAGCTTTTCTTTCAAAGCATATGTAATGCGGAAGTATCCAACAAATGTGCCGCTGCATTATTGTGCCCGCCAAGCTTGTCTATGCACAATCATTAATACGGATTACGTTATGCTCGAATCTCTCTGTAATCTATTTTCGAGTAATCCCACGCGTAAACCAACAAATAGCAGCAGCTGCTGACGTCTCTGTCACATGCACGTGCATTTGCTTCACGGTGACAGGCAGGCAAATGAAGAAAACATTGATAAGTTCATTCGAGATGTTGCTCTTTTAAAAACGACGACTCTTCAGAATGCATAATGAATTTTCCAACTAAAGAACTTTCAAAGCTCATCCGCGATCAAGTAAGAAAGTCTATTGACAAACTTGCGACACATAAGATGATGAAAACTTTTATTTGGCTAAAAAAGCTTCAAGTAACCTGCAGCCACATTGTATGAATCACATTCTTATTTTCGAGTGTTATTGCTGAAGCCTATCGTATTGTTAAAATCAGGTTAATATAGATTTATAACTTTTTACAAGCGTTTTAAGAAATTTGATAGCACCGATTACCAGTAACCACCATCGCTCTCTGCCGAAAGGCGGCTGTTATCATGGTAGTCAACATGTTAACAACATGTTATTAGGTTTTCTCTACTCTAATTTTTAACATAGCATTTCTCGATAGACGCGAAAAAGTAAGAGGACGAAGATCTAGATCTGTGGTCTTTGAGATGAGAGGTGACATACCGCAGGCAAAAAATTGTACGGCAAACAGTAGAATCCTTTTCGACTACCGAAAAATGCAGGATCGCATTTTCCACGCTTTTAAGCCGCCCTCTCGCGCAAAACATTTTACCCGTTGAGCGCTGAGGATCAACCGAGGATCATTCGAGATCCCCTTTGAAGACGCACTGTACCGTTGAGAAAGCACCTGGTCCTGGTCGTGGATCGGCTTTCACGCGCAATAAGATCGCCCCTTCCGATTAACGCAGCTATTATCTCCCTAATCGGAAAAGAGTTTGATGGCCAGATCTGGTCGCGCGCTTTTATATGCCGGAATACATACGTAAATGTCATAGTTACAAATCGCATACGTATCTCGTCGGAAAAACAATACTTTTTGTAAATAATAATATTGCAGTTGAAAGATGTTTTTTTGCCGCTTTTTTCTTTATAATTCTCCCCCCCCCCCCAAAATGTAGTACAAATCATTTTTACAAAAAGAGAATGTACAATAGTTAAAAATCATTACTTTTTTCATCTAGTGTATGAATATCGATCAATTTCAATCGACATGATTATTAATTGGGAATTATGAATGGATTATATCTAAATGAACATTCATTTTTTATACTTTACATTGATTAACAAAGCGTTAAAGAACAAACGACTCGTTAAACGACTCACAATTTTATTTACTAATTTACGTTCAAGTACATATATATGTATATGTACACGTACATGAAAGTATCTCGAGAATATGGTAGAATAAAATGTCGAAGAAGCCAAAAACATGGCCACAAAATAGACAAAAAGAGAAAGAAAGAGGATAAAGAAAGAAATAGTGGAACAGGAAGCGGTGGAAATTCGGCTAACTCGATGGAGGGTGGCTAATCTTACTCGCAAATATTTGGATTGTCGCATTCATGGCATTGATACATCGAGTGGAGTATATCCCCAACATCCCGTCTCTCTTTCTCTCTCTCTCTCTCTTTCTCGTAGAATGAACCGGGGAAAGGTGAAAAGTATAGGGAAAGCGAACCACCAATCGCTTCGTGTTTACATTACCTTCCGCTCGGCGATTGAAAATCCGCACCGGGGCATTTCGGTATTAAGATGCTCGAGATAGGCTTGTACACCGATTGCAAACCGGTACGAATAAAACTATTTTCGGGATATATCAACGGGATATATCTGCTAATATGGGAATGAAAACTCCAGCCGGCAGATGTAATTGAGAGTCGAGAATCGGAGCTTTGCTCGATTGACGCAGCTCGGACCTTCGTTATCCTCATGAGAGGACTGTTAAACACCCAAGTGAAAATCTGTCGTCCTATGGGTGCAATCACTAAAACATATTTATTGCTCGAAACATCTTTAACTTGACAAACTCTATGACGTGCATTATAATTGTTTGAATATTAACAACTATAGAACTATATAAGATAAATATAAAATATAGAGAGAGGATCGTGTTTTGCAACAAGAGTTTTGCATCGATTATGCATGTACGTATTAAAAAATGAAACAATGTGCTGAATACAAATCCTCTCTCTAAATCCTACAATTCCATCACTTTTATAACACGATCAGGCTTGATCTCGCAGGTAAAGGGATTCCACGGATAGGAGATTGGTAACCGTAGCTATGCGGACGACTGTCGAGCAAACTCGTGATAATCGAGCTCCGGATGTACCGAATAGGATCATCGCGGTAGGATGAGCACCGATCTCTGCCTTCCTATGCCGAGTAAAGGAATCACTCGGCGAAACGGACTGAGAGAGAGAAAGAGAGAGAGAGAGAGTCTCCTACGCGCGAGAGAAGGAGAATCCGGTCCAGCTTGAGCTGTCACGTGAGAATCTCTCAGCGACGTTCCGCGTCACGACGCGTGTACGTGCATTCCGTGGCTGGGCAGACGGGTAGAGGGAAAACGAGGGAAGAGGAGAGACCGTGAGAGATTAGCTTCTTAACCAAATAGGTCTCGGCTTAACATTTCCCCTCCCCCACGCGCGGCATGTCCACCACGTAGCCACGTAGTCACGTTGTCGTCGTTGATTTTCGGGCGTTCTAGAGGAAAGAGAGAGAGAGAGAGAGAGAGAGATTGCTGTGCAGGACGATACGCTGTGCAGGCAGACCGGCTTTAATCTATTTAGTTTAAGGCTCGTCGATCACGAAACTCGGAACGTCCTTGCGCCGCGCATCTCATTGTCAGACTTGGCTGGCTATAACAAAGAATCGATCGCGTTTGCCGCACTTTCCTCCCGCTGATACATACTTTCATCTTCTTTTCACAAACGCCACTGACGGAAGATTACGCAAAAAGAAAAGTGCCCGGCAATGTTAAACATCTAAAACGCACGATACGTGATTCTTCTTGATCATCAAGATGACAAAATGATTTCTTCGCCATGTCCGTGATGATGTTGAGAAAAATTTTGCAGCACAGAGAAAAAAAGATATCGTTACATTTTGAACACGGCAAGTATGCTACTATTACGGCTCTTGGTAAGCTCCGAAACGTCGATAGACAAAATCAATAGACGCGATTGCGACAATTTCAGAAGCACGTCCTTCCTTCTCCTTCCTTATATAATATTTCGCGACGCACGCGAGGAACAATCGAATTTTGACATTTTCTTCATTCAAACTTGGAAGTCATTGCTAGAGTCGAGGTTGTCGTGACGAGTTCCTTTACCTTTCACGGCACGATCTCTGAGAAAAACCGTCACTGACGTGGTCTGGCGAGTTATGGTTTCGTGACGATCGCTACGCTGAGTGCTTTTAGCTGGGTGAATCATTGATGAATTGGCGATGGGATCGTGGGATTTGGCAGCTGCGATCGGAGTCTCTTCTTTTGCACGATACTTTTCCCTCTCTCTTCCTCTCTCTCGCCCTCGCCCTCGCCCCTCGACCGCCCTCCCGTCACTCTTCGTGAAACCTAACGTGCATTTGCTCCTCGCTGATCGCTTATGCAAAACACAATGTATTACGGTCTATTACGTTGCGGTTTACCGATATCCGCCGCTGTGTGTTTACACTATGCACCCCAAGACTCTGCGAATCACCCTTCGCAAAATCCTCATCCACAATGTAGCTACGTATCTTATTGTTAGTAACAGATACGGTCTTTAACCCGCGCGAGGCGATCTTCAATTCTCTAACATTTATTTCAACAATTTCGTTTCAAAAATAGAAGAAATTTTTCGTCTATTACCCACGGGCCGTACTTATCTCTCATAGTTTTTCCAATTTCATCGCATCGTTCATATTGCGCTGCGTAACAATTTAAGACAAGAGCAACCACAATGATTTTCATTACGAGACGAAAAGTAGCGATGGTGAATATTTACTTGTTCTTTTAATTAATTAATTTGCTCGCCTTTCAAAGGGAAGCGTTATAGAAAGAGCATTGCGATTGCGTTGCGCAACGTGCAAGAGCTGTATTTCTAACAAGTTGTAAGCGCTCGACAGAGCTCGATGACATAACTGATGAACCATTCGACCGGTTGATTCAATAAATCCGTGCTGCGGAGCAGGGTTGCGCCTCGCGACGACACTGACGATTAATTCGACTGAATTAATGTGAACCACTGACACTGAGCCGTGAGGTTAAGTCGTATGGTTCAAGCTGCGTAGCGTCGACGAGCGGATCCGCCTGCGCTCTGCGCGACGTACGGAGCGGATCTTGGCGAAGAAACAACCATTTTGCGCTAGAAAGCTAAATGAGAAATATTTCCATTTTCAAGGGACACACGCGCTTGCGTTTATTATTGTGTTATAAATGTTTTACAAGTTTTCTACTCGCGATACATGCAATAATTTTCAAGAATAACTCAATGTTTAATTATAACTTTTAGATTAAGCGAAGACAAATATGCAAAAAGAAAATCCATTCGATAGGATTCTCTGTAATATCCTCAAGATTTTAACTCAATCTTAACTTTTTCATCTTTCGTTCGACAGTTTGATTCTTCTTCCGTGTTCTTACGAAGGCAAGAGGAGGCAAGGGACGCTAGAGAGGTAGGTATGTGACGATCAGCGTGGGCAGTGGGGCCACTTGATCGCTTATTGACCACTGTTGACTCGTGTTGACACCGCAGACCTTAGTTAGGTGGATAAATATACCGTCGAGGCGCGGGTCAAGTGGATATCTGCGTTTTGTTCGCCCACGCCAGGTTCCGCCGATTCGCTATCGCGAAACACGCTCCATCAAGGAACGTGAACGCGCGAAATCGCTACGTTCACCGATCACGTTTTCTCATCTCCGTCTCTTTTACCTTTGCACCATCTTCACGTGAGTGGCATACGCGACGCGTCACTATAATGATCTATGACATTATTAAATAATAGGAGCACACTGGACAATGCCAATATACAATTTTCGAGAATACGTGTTGTGCGTTTATTCACCCAGTGGTAGGACATCTCCCACACATACACAATATATTCCTACGTAACAATATAATCAACACTCGTACGTATGCAATAGAGATCTAAATAGAAATCTCAATTTTGCCACCGTGCCATTTGGCCCTCATTATCAAGTTTACTTTCACAATTAATATAAACTTTTTGTGTCATACCTTTATCCCTCGATTACATTACTTGATTGCCATCCACTTGCAATCATATAAAATATATTATAATTATAAAGAGCTTTTAAGTATTTCAATAAATATAACTGAAATGTGTGTGTTTGTGTGTTGAATTATTTTCTGCCATTATATGTATAACAGACATGTGTCATGATCGGTATCTTGAGACTTGAATGCATCGCAGCATCGTAAGCCAGTAAGAGAGCATCAATCTATTTGGATGCTTAGCGAAGAAGAGGCAACAATTATGATATTTGTCCCTATTAGGCGAATTGGGGTGGCGACTTGCGTGACCCCAACTGATCGCGGCGGTCCGCTAACTCGCGCAATAGACCCGGGGTCAAATAAGAGCGCCTCTCTCTCTCTTCCCCCCCCCCTCCGCCCCCTCTACCTTGTCGGTTTTTCCTCCCGCCAGTTCTCTTCTCTTATTCTCACCCTATGGTATGCAATTCCTCCCGTAGATCATCACAAAAATTTTAACGCGCAAAACATATAACCTATACGTACGGTGACCATCCGTCTTTTATTACAAAGGACAGTTCTTTATTTTAGGTCTGTATTCTTTAGATTTATTTTTTTCTTGAAACCTCACTTTTGTCCTTTATTTCTGAAAAGTTCTATAAAATATCCTATACTTCAGACTTTATCACCTCTGTATATTTTGTGTAATGTTTAAATAAAGATGTTACTTTTGTTATACGTATGTATATATGTATAATTGTTTTAGTCTACAAAATTTTACTTTTTTCTTCATATAAATATACATATATTTAGGGAAAAAATATTAATGATAATAATAATGTCAATTTACATAGCATTTGTTTGTGGAAAACGAGTAGGTCCTTAATTTTTCTCAAAGAAAAATCGTCACCGTACCTATATATTATTTATCTCTATTCTTCTGGCGCATGCGTTAAATTCTTCGTCGTGCTTTTGACGAATTCCTCTGTCTAATTGGAACGAGAGAGAAAACGCGTTCCAAGCCTATTCAACTCTGTTAAAATAATAAAGCACCACTTTCAGATACAGATTATTCTTTCGTTTCTCCTTGAGATATCGAGGTGAATGCAAATAATATATCGTAATATGTGTACCGAAATTTACGTTTCGTCCCAAGTATCTCGCAAAATTGTTAAAATTATTGGAAAAGTTAGTCGAGAAAAACGTTTTCGGGCAGATTTTCCTTTTTCGACAAAATAAAAAAGAATTAGACCTTTTTAGATATCTAATTCAGTAACACACGTTTACACAATTCTTATATGCGTACAACTTGAACATATGCGCGGTGGAATTTTTGTTGGTGAGAAAACATCGGCTCGTATCTCGTTCCGCGCACCGAGTGAAAGATGATGAATACGAAATACGAAAAATTAGAAATGTCAATGCGCGAAAACTGGGTTCCGCTTACGCGCGAACGAGTCCATTACGAGTTCTTTTTGTAAACGCGTAACAAGGATCACAATGCTCGCGTTTCAATGTATACACTAGCAGGACGTCTAGCGCACGCACACGTGTACATTCGAAATGAGTGCATCAAGCACGAGGACACGTGTGCTCGTGGCGAGCACGCGTGAATGTCCCGCTCATAAGAGAGCATTGTGTGATGAGGCAACCTCACGGCACCACGTGAAATGCGTTCGAATTTTTATTCATTCGGCCTATTTGTACGCGTTACATATTATATTGTATACTTTCTACACCTATATACACCTTATCGAGGCCTAATTGTGCGTACCTTCCTCGGGATGAAAGATGAAATCCTTCACTGATGAAACTGACAACAATAATAAGTTTTACGAAAGATTATAAGCTTACGATTTAATCGTACGTTTCTATTACAAGTCACAAAACATGTCCATGTTCTCGCGCAATCCGAGATGCGACGAAAAACTGCACTTCCTTGCACTGTTTGTAGATTATAAACGTTTGCATATAGTACAGTTTTACAATACAGTTTTATATCGAGAGAAACACAAAACGTCGTTGACGCGCGATCCAAGTTTTTCAATTTTTTTCAAATTGTAATAAAAGTTGCATGAATGTAAGGTACGTGTTGCATGTATTCTATCGCGTTCCAGTATTACGACAATCATCATTATCAGAACGATAAAATCGTCTCTTAAATACCTATGTATGTATTTATACTTATGCATATCCAGATTTTGAGTTGTAATATTTCTATTATGCTGTTTATGCGCGCGCATGAACAACATAAATAAAGACACTTTCCTTACGCAATAGAATCGAGCTATCGAGCTATCGATTGAGCTCATTATAAACTTAATCAGTCTAGCCATTATTGAGATCCGATAATTATGTCTCGACTTGACTAATTGTAAGCGATTTGCATATACCTTGCCCGTCTGTCGCGCGTACATACACTTGCTGCGAGACGCGATCGTGTCTCTTGACTTTACGTTATTGTAAATACAGTGCAGTGAAAAGTTAACTATTGTCGAATGTCGATAAGCTTTCAATCGCGAAAGACAAGAATTAAAAATTGTAAAAACTTTTGTAAAAAACGCATGCCTGTTTTCGCGCAAATTTGGAGAAAAACGCAAAAAGACGTTAACCTTGAGCTGAGTAATATTAAAATGATTACACGAGTATGTATGTGTAATTTATTAAAATTATTTCTAAAAAATTTTTTTTTGCTCTTTATTTACAGATAAACAGCAATAGTCCGTGTCATTTGTCATTTGTCATTTTTGCCAAACATTATATGTATAATTTCTCTTTATGATAAAAATTTACAAAACTGCAATACCGTTCTACCAATACAGATTAATAAAGTTTAATTTATTTCAAAATATTACACTCGATATTATTTATTTAGAGTTATCCGCGTAGCAAATTTAAAGCTAACTTTGGAAGGTATTCTGACTTGCTTGACGGAAGACGGAGAGAGGTCGATGTCACTCGAAGAATAGCAAGGAAGAATTGACAAGGAAGGGGGAAGGGAGGAGAGGAAGGAAGAGAGGAGAAGAGAGAAGAGGAGAGGAGAGGAGAAGTGAAAAGAAAAAAGAAAAGAAGAGAGGCGAGTCCCGCCCGATTCGTGCACCTCGACAGGGGGATTTGTGTCTGATTCGTCGGTCTCGATTGGCGGAGGCGGTGCGGACAGGTATCCATATCCGGTATGGGCTGGGCTCGGGCTGCACCCTCATTCTCGTCTTCGTGGCACGATTACGCCACAGCTTCCACAAACCACTGCAGTTCGCAAACACCGCAGCTTTCTCATTCGTCATGTCACGTCAGACTTTGTATGTTAATTCTATATGATTCGCGTATTGCTCTGCTGCTTATTTGCATTGATGATTTCAGATAATGACTTGAAATAATTTAACATCAATTTCTATCAGTTGAAAGAAACGACTCTGAATCTTCGGTATAGAACTACGATATATTAAAATAAAATAAAATTTAAAACGACTTTATCAATTATACAATTAATTGTACAATATTCATTAAATATTGGTGTTATAAATTTTTGGATTCTTTATAACAAACTAACGAAACTTTATGCCTGTGTATTAATTTACAGAGTATAGCTCTAGCTTTTCCATTTTCGGGAAGAATACCATTGTACTTGTAAATAGTACTCCTTTTAAAAAAGTTACAGTTTTGCAATCACAATATTTTTCATCAACCAAGATTGTTATCGAAACAATTCTTCTCTTGGTTGTCAAATATTTTACAACTTGTTAGAAAAACTCAATTTATAGATTCATCTCTTTTTTATTGTAAGAATTTCGCCTGCCAGCTACTTTTTGAAGTTCGTGGAAAACGAAAATTGCTGAAGAGCAAGTTTCGACGATAGCGACACTGTGGTCGTTGCATAATTGCACCATAGTGTTTGCGTATATAACATTTATTAACGAATTTACACACATAGGTATGTTGCTACGTTTCGTATTAAAATAAAAAAGAGACACCTCGCGCTCTCCACACTCTTTTTCTCTCCACATTGCAGCAAATGTGATTTAAAAAAAAATAGAAAATAAAATAAGATGGGCGCGGATAGGGCTATATTGAGCCTTGATATCACCTAAATGTATAAACATGTCCTATCTCTGTGACTTGCCATTAAAAATAGGATATCTATGTGAAATAGGGACCGGGGGTTCGAATCCGGTACCCTTTCATTAACGATCATTCGTGTTAGCATGCGTGCACGGGTACTACGCATCATCCTATTTATTTTTTTTATAAAAATATCGTTAGAGAAATTTTTTCGCAAACTACATGCGCTCTCTCTCTCTCTCTCTCTCTCTCTCTCTCTCTCTCTCTCTCTCTCTCTCTGTTGCATAGACACTCTGAGATTCAAATGAACAACGCAACATCAATTTTGGAATGTCCTAATATTTAACAAGCAGATAAAATACTAACCATACTAAATTCTTTTGAAAACATTAAATACATCAGGTCAGATTACAGTAAAAGTGCGTGAAAATTTTGCGGTTGCGACACCGCATTGTGTAGCAAATCCTTTCGAGAATCGATTTCCTATTGCAAACCGCATCTTGTTTAGCATTAACCTAATCATCAAAGTTTCGTATCATATCCTAAAATATCTTTCTTTTGATTTTTTTTTCAATTATTTTAGGTATAAGTTATCTTTATTTCATGTTTCCTACTGCTAATATTCTTTTGTTGTGACTAGCTAGGTAAATAAAACTCTAGCCTTTCCATATTGTGTGCAGATTTCTATTACCGTCTCGTTTGAATGTTGGCAAAAATAGCAATGTGGATAGATTTAAGTAGCAAGTAATTCATAGCTAATAAATGATATTAGCTATGATACATCATATACGTATATACATATATACATATATATATATATATATATATATATATATATATATATTATACAAAATGTGGAAATAAAAAAACATGCTTTGTTAGGATATATAATATGCTAATAACTAACATAATTATTAATTTATTTCAGAAGTTGTCATTCGATGTACATGTCGATCCCTTTACACGTGAAAGCAACAATGGATCAAATCCAAAACTGAAAGCTTATGTATTGCATTTATCATACAGTTAAATTTAAAATATAAATATGTATATAAATGAAATAAGAATAATCGTAATAATCGTCTAATAGTCAATAGAGATGTACGTATCATACATCCGTTAAATTTACGCATAGATTTGGGTAAATAAAGGAATGTATAAGTGTGAAAACGTTAGAATTATTTTACATAACAGTATATGGTAATACACTCTCCTGTATAATACAATAAAGTAAAAGAGAAACGTTGCTTTCCACGTGTGGAGCACGCGGTGTCTTGAAACCAACACAGAGATATCACCGAACGGATCAATGAAAGGGAGAAGAATGTTTATATGTGTGAATACGTGAAAATCTGGGTGCTATTAACGTTTGGTTTGCACGATACCGTAGATCGACCCCTCTCGAAAAGGAAGACGTCATATTCATGATTGTTAAGACGTCATCCTTGCGAAACAAGAGTGACGAAGAGGCTAGGGTAAGCCTGGATTTCTGAACCAGAAATTGGAGCGACGGTTTCTCGACGATGTTTTACTCACCCCTCTGTGTTGCCACACGGTGCTTGCCCCGTTTATTCCATACTATTAAACTCATTTTATTCTCGTTCGTTAATCGCGCACGAAACGTCGCGAAAAACTACAATATAGATTTGTATGTATAAATAGAAATACGTGAATCTTAAAAAAATGTTTCATTTTTACGTAACATGTACATGCACGTGTTCATATATGTGCACAAGCACAATCACACACACACACACACACACACACACACACACACACACACACACACACACACACACACACACACACACACACACACAGTTCTTTATGTTTCTCTGCATGTTTAAATAAATGGTTTACTTCTTGCATGGATATTGTATTCGCGCGATAAAAATCTAAAAATCTTTCGAAAAATAAACTCGAAGTGTACGTATAGTTGTTAATTGAAACCAATCGAGAAATATGTCGAGAAAAAGATAAAAGGCGTGGTAATTTGCAAAGTTGACAGTGAAATTGGCAATTGCTTGCCATTATAAAGCTTGGTATTATAATCCTGTTAGAGCAATCTTAAGCAGCTAAGAGGATGTATACTTTTGGAGAGGAGCCCCAACAAATTACGCGCGTTGGGCTTTCGGAGGGCTGTTCGAAAAGAAAAAAATCGTTTCTGACGACCATTAAATCTCACGACCTTGCCACTCGAGAAACCAAGTTCTGTAAAGAATCGCCGCTCTTATTGTCAGATAAACGTTCAAAGCTATGCGCGCGCGCGCGAGTGAAAACGGAAGCAGTAAATCCAGCCGTGAGGTGTTAATGCTAGAGTACGCGATCGAGTGCTCGCGCTTTAACTTACTCCAATTTAATTCGGACTCTTCAGTATTACGCCGAGAGTGATGTGATTCGGGCCTCTTTTAGATTCCGAAAGATCTTTGCTGTACCTATAGCTTAAATGAGAGCATCCTCGAGGGTCACGCAGCTGAGAATATCTCTTGTGGGAAAACTATTCTCCAGCTGAAAATCTGCAGCTGTATTTTTTGACTGATGGCTACATCCCGATATACTAGAGAATTGCAGATCATTTGCAAATTTCCTCCTCCCTTGAGCTCGTCGCCATTTTAAAAATACATATGTTACTGCACATAATTACTGTATTGATATAAGAAAATATTTTTAAAATCGCCAAATCTCTAGAAAAAATATCAATGTAATAATATCGAGATATATTATATACATTATGTGATTGCTATCGCGTTTCTCTTTACCAAACCGAAATTCACTGTGTTGGTCTTTGAAAATCACACAGTGCACTGTAAAGAGAGATTCATTTTAAGATCTCGCAGTATTATGCGATTACTCAAGTGAGACTTTATTGTAGTGGAGCCTCTCTCTAGCCGCGTGAACGCGTAATCCATTTATGGAATCTTTCCATATAAAGTTTACAAAAAGATTATCTGTTTTTTTTATTATTACAAAATGAACAGAGCAATACGAACAATAAGATGCGTAACAAGCAATGTTTGAAAGATAATTTATATTTGTGAGCGCTTGTTGCTTGGAATTTTGCGCTTTAATGCGATTGGGATTATTTCACAAATAACTATCAATCGTTAACTATTATTTTGAAGAATGTTACTTTTGAGTTGATAACATGTAATATGATACGTAGCATAAAAAACAAATTTTTGTAAAACTGTCATCTCTCTCTCTCTCTCTCTCTCTCTCTCTCTCTCTCTCTCTTGAAAATGAATAAAAATCGCATAAATAGAGAGAGAGAGAGAGAGAGAGAGAGAGAGAGAGAGAGAGAGAGAGATCTGCATTTGGTTGTTGAACAATTCATGTATGGCAATAATTTATACATTTTTAATGCACATTTTGCACTCGGTGTAACACCAAACAAAATCGGTTTTCGTTTTCTCAACTACATTGAATATTTCTAGCAGTTATAAATAATATATATTTATTGAATAAATTATGAATAAAAATCTAGAATTTTGTACATATATCGTGAGAGAATGAGCTGAATAATTTGATGTTGTAATACATACAAGGAGAATTGTACCTCGTTAACAATAATTCAATAATGACTTATAAATTTTAAGTATTGCATAATTGCAGTAATTTTCCAAGTGCGTGACAGTGTATTGGACAAGAAGGAATCCCAGGTAGGAATATCCGATTCGAAATTGGATTAAGGTTTAATCGAGCATGAGCTTGACAGAACTGCACTCGCGAGGACGACGGATCGTCCAACATGTCGAGCGAGAAGCACGAAAGCCAGTATTCAACCGGGATAAATAGAGTTATACGTCGCCGAGCTTGCCATAACCGCTTCCCACACAAGTGGACGTATTGTGGGTCGCCGACGGCAAATATTTTCTCTCGCCCGGGGCACAATCCGCGTCAATTCTCGAGGGCGACAAAGGACCGACAGCGGGAAATCCTGTCGATCGTACAGAAGCGATTCATTGTCATTCTACGAGAAGAATCAGCTTCACCCCGTGCCGCTGGTGAAGCTCGTACAAAACATCGTGGCCTAACGCGCTCGCTAGGGTAGTTGCGCTCGAGCTCCATCGCGAGCTCCGTGAGGCGACGGAACTTGAGAAGGCGGCAACTTGTCAGGAAATCGATTTCACAATCAGAGAACGAACTCTATGACAACAGCTCAATCAAGCCCGCGTTCAGCGGTTCAGGTTCAGGTTCAGGATAGGAGTTATCGTCGAAACGTGCCGAAATAATATGGAAGAGAGAGCGTCGCGATGCTATCGCGCTGCAGGTGAAAGAGCTAGTGGTAAGAAAACTAAGTACAAAAGTACTTGAAAGATACGAGGCAGAACATACGTGTCATAGCATATTTAGAATTTGAATATTTTCTTTTTAGCGAGATGTGTATACCTAAATTTATTTATACATATAACTTTCATCTCTCTGCCCTTCACTCAAGCCTGATGCATCACACTTGCAAATATGTGCAAGTATAAAATATGCTGTTTCACATAAATTAAGTATACGAGCGAAATGAAATATTACATTATATATGTATTATACATGTGTAAGAAATATGTGTGTGTGTGTGTATGCAGCGCTAAAAAATTACTGCTTTTAATTTTAATGCAACTTTTAAACAGCACTTATTATTTTCAAGCTTTATCAGAGTACGAGCACGAGGAAAGACTCTTTACAACTAACAATAAAACGAGACAAATAGTTTAAGATTCGAAGCAACAGTTATGAAGGAAACGGATGTGAAAGAAAAATGTAACAAATTATTATGCAAAGTAAAGAGAAGCTAGCTTTAAAGTGGCTAAATTGATTGTGAAATATGGCAAGCTGGTCGATCGAAACGAGGAACGGGTGATAGGTAATCGAACAAACGTGTTGGGTCACGGACTTTGCCATGTAAACCTATGCAAGTCCGGTCTTCCTTCTCCAAGAAATATAATCGACTTGTTTATTGTCCGATCGCTGACCGTGTTACCGCAAATGTAGCGCTTCGGACGAAAAGAAGCGAGCGAAAAATCGAACGAAAGAGGCGGTGAAAGAAAGAGAGAGAGAGAGAGAGAGAGAGAGACGAGGACTGCGACAGCTGTCCCCCCTTCGCGGTTACCTCCTGTCGCGGTAGCTAGCGATGCGAACCAGTCGGCGCTGTGGTCCCGTGATATCATAACACCAAACGCCTATTTGTTACACGATAAATATGTAACTGGAACACAATGTCTCCCCTCCCCTTCTGCGCTAGCTTGCCAGCCCATCCTATCCTGTCCTCGCGTCTCGAGGGGGAAACGAAACGCCGTGCACTTGGAACGCGACCATGTCGCGCTGACGGAAGGGTGCGCTACGGGACATTAAATCACACGCGCACACAAAGGGACAAGTTTTAAACCAAGTTCGCACGAAAATGAACGGAGTGCGAAATATTCCCGAGTGCCAATGATGGATTATCGCATACGATGTATGCTGCACATACGAGTGCGATGCCGAGAATCTCGAAAACAAATGTTTTAAATGTTCCAAAATTTACAAACTCATCGTCAGCTTTTCTTTCTTGGGGAAAAAAACCGTTTTATCGGTATAGTATCAAAAAATAATAATATCTTTTCTTCTATACCCTTAACTTTATATTCTTGATAAACAAAGGCACCCGGAAAAATCGGTTTACGCGTGTATAAGTTCTTGCCTCTCTCGTCAGAGTCGGATCGCCATCCGCCACTGACAAATACACACGCGCGTATACATACGACCTTTGCATATACGCGTAGATCCAGGATAATGTATGTACGAAAAGGGACGTACGGGCCCGGAAGGTAAAGGCAGAGGCAGATGGCATCCGCGAAGTCAAAAGTTCTCAAATAAGGGCTTAGTTACAATAACATGGTGAGCATTCAGAAAATTAGCCCGTGAATAGCTGCCCTGTCGACACTGTCAGAATAACCTGCGATCCACGAATGAATGGCGTTTCGTTAGAAATCGAGACAACGACAAGATCTTGACCATCACTTTGTAAAATTGTGCTTGTTTCTTTCCGCTGAATAATCGGAGACGTAAAACTTTGACAAATGTACAATATATCTGTTAGGTACCAAGTATACCAAGACGCGACGTAACGCGATGAAAAGATTAACATTTCAATTGTTAGAACCCAAACGGAACCAAGAGAGCTAGGGAATCAATATCTGGGTACGATCCCTTCGAGTTTTTGTGAATATATTTTCAAAGAATAATCGAAACAGAGAGTAAGTAAATTTATACAAGTATTGAATGCGTTACATATCTTACAATTGCCAAGTCAAGTCAGTTTATTATCCGAGTGAAATGTGTGAGAGACTCTCGTCAACTTTACGTTACAAGTGTCGTCAAAGTGAACATTTAATAATTTAACACAGTTTAATTCTTTTGAATGTTTTAAATTTCACGGTGATCAAGTTTGTCGATATCAAGTTTAGGTACATCATTAATTTGAGCTGTAATTTAAGCATCTTTCAAACAAGCTACATTCCCACTTTAGTTAACTTTGTAAACGTATATTATACAATAAATGTACTTATGTACATGTTATAATATACATATATACATTTTGATAAATCCATATATTGTCATTGTAAACTGCTATACTCTTAAGATACAGTACTCTTACCACGTACCTACATTTCATTTTTCAAACCATCACCTCACGCAAATATCATGCAACACACGGCGCGAACGTTCCTCGAAAGAAAGCACCGAGAAATCCGCATGCAACAGACGGACTGTCGTCGTCTTTAACATTTCATGTATGTAACTTACGGGTCGTGACTTAGGGTGATCGATATCGCAGCGTTTTATCCGCCTCGTATCGTGCTACCGTTATGACAAAACTTCCGCATTATCTATATACGTGTATTGAAACAAACCTAATGCATGTATGTACAATTATTTATCGTACTTTTCATCTTTTGCGAACGGTATCTCGCGTAAAATAATTTCCTGTAACCAACGATACTGTAACCAACTTGCTTGTATACATATACATATATGCATCATACGTGCACATAGTGATGTAATTTCTAAATGTCACATTTATTTCGAACTGCTCGGTTCGTTAATTTTGTAATGTTTAAAATTAACAATGGTTACTGCTAATTATAAATTATTAAGTATTTAGTATATTTAGTATTATAACAATGCTCAATATTTGTTATGTAGAAAGAAATACTTTGTATACCACAGACGTAACAGATGTCACCGTCACAGGGTGAAATTCAACAATTAGTTGATTAACAAGTAACTTGCCGGCAAGTACTTTCAGAACTGGCGTTATTAAAAAATAACGAGAACTAGGTATGCGTTTACGACAGTTTAACAGACGGTAAGCGATAACGTTGCATAGTTACGCGCGATAATCCCTCCAACATTTGTCCCGAACAACAGTTTCCTTGTGTTACAACAAAAGTATAGACCTCATTATACTATTCTCGTGCATGTCGCCCGTGAACTTTTCATGCGAGACGTATCGATCGGATGATACCGTAACAGGGATTCGCGCTACAACATGCAAGAGGCTCTGCTTACGACAACTAGTCGTAAGCCGAATGTAAGCTTACGAATAATTCTGCGCCGTTGATATTCTTGGATCACGGAATCGATAGACAGCAAGGAAATGTGTCACATTCTTAGCTTGTCAATAGGCCGTAGGCAGAGTATCGATACGTTTACGCTGGTATCCAAGTACCGGGCTATTCGCATTTCTTCATTTCTTTTTTCTTCACCGCCGCAGCCACAGCCGCAGCCGCAGCCGCACTACGCCATGAAACGTTGTCTTTCGCTCTGTCTTTAGCAGTATATTTAAAATATTTTCTTACAAACTATCTCGGAGTCGTCCAAGTCAGTCAAAACGTCCAATCAGCCAACGTACTCGATCCGTATACGTCATTTGTACTGTACACAGTGTGCGAAATATCATTCGCAATTTCGCAGAAAGATCTTTATCGAGGCAAGTCTACGAATCTCGTGACGAAAGAAGCGTGTATATCGTCGTTACATCGTTACATCTTTTAAAAGAGAGGAAATTTGTTGCTATAGAATAAAAGCATACCGCTATTACCATATCCCTTAGCTCGCCTAACAATCTGCTGTCCACTTCTATATCCTCCTTCCTGTTTGTCAACCTTTAACTAGCACGCAAACTACATGTGAATTTTTCGCTGATGGAAGACGCGAAAGTGGATCGATTTCAGTGGAAAAACAAAGTGTCATCTATATACAGTCTATAGGTAAGCCTGACAATGTTGCTAACGAACACTGTACATGTGTGTGTGTGTGTGTGTATACGCGCGTGCGTGCAGAATATCTACATATTACCTACGTATGTATGTACGTACTTACTATGTGCGATCGACATAGGAACGCAAGAACATAGGACGCAAAGGCGAGTGCGGCTGCAGGTGTGCGACCATATCGAGCAAAGACGTCGAAGACTCTGATGTTGCCGGACTATCATTACACTTCTGCTGGCCGTAAGGGCGTATCTATCTGACATTCGTGCCACATAAAGGCGGTAATCCACGCTGCCCTGGCTGTGGGAGCCAACTCACCTGCGCTGACCCCGTGGGTGCGCGAGTGAGTAATGATGGCTCATCTCCGCCAGCAGCGTTCGCTGGAACGAGGTGGTGGTCTCGCTCGTTTGTCGATAGTAACGTTAGTCGCGCAGCGAATCGACTCTCTCTCTCTCCCTCCCTCTCTCTCTCTCTTTCTCTCCTCTGTCCAAAGGGCGGAAAATTGCATTTTTAAATAGCGCGAGTTCGCTGCACCGTCGTTTTGCCTCTGTAATAAAGGATGATCGCGCGTCAGAGGTCTTTATCATCCTACCTAGCAAATCGCGAATGAGACATGTCGTCATAATAAGTAGAGCGGGTAAATACAGTATGCAAATTGCTCATAGTATACCAGACGACCACGAGTAAGTGCTACTAGAATGTAATATAATGTATCTGATGGACGCGTAAATATACGCGTCTATTGCGAGGTAACTAATGTTGTTTCGACGACGCTAATTAGACGACATCGAGATGAATGAGAAAGGAAGGAAGGAAGGAAGGAAGGAAGGAAGGAAGGAAGGAAGGAAGGAAGGAAGGCAAAAGAAGCTTGCTTCATTCCGCATTCCACATGTAAATGTAGATATCGTAGGTTACGAATTAACGGATATAAGAATGGAGAGACAGCGAGAAAGGTACATTCTTCTCGGCTTCTCCATAAATCCGAGTTCGGAATTCGGCACGCCATCCGAACCGAGCCAATCCAATCTCCCTTTACTAACGTCTCCATCCGAGTTCTACCGGCAGGTGAGACACGACGCTGTTGGTCGGCCTTTGCTCCCTCTCCCTCTCTCTCTCTCTCTCTCTCTCTCTCTCTCTCTCTCTCTCTCTCTCTCTCTCTCTCTCTCTCTCTCTCTCTCTCTCTCTCTCTCTACGTGTATACGTACGTGTATACGTATGTGTGTACGCGCGCGGCGCCTTTGTATCATTTAATATTTAAAAACAAGCCATAAATATGTCGCATCCGCTTGTAGCCCAGCTTAAAACGCGACCATCGGATTATGCGCGCGCGGAGGGTGCGCGGGCCGCCGCGCCGACACGAAAAGCAAGACGAATGCTATGTTGAAACCTGCGAGGTGTTAATGATATTGTCCCACCCTTTGGCACGCGGTCGGCGTTCTAAGGCGCCACGCGATATCATAAATGTATCGATATATCCAAGTGAATGACGGACAACACAGGTTACAGTACTAAAAACAAAGTAGAATACAATGATGAAGTAAAGAAATAAGACAAGAATTCTTATTTTTCAGATATTTACGAGTGTTGACGCCCACTCGAGATATGTATGTTCAGTGAAAAAAAAAAAAAGAACGAGGGAAAGCACATCCCGCGACGAGCGGGATGTTGTAATAAAGAAAATTTCACAAAGCGATTAATCGAGCTACTTAGGTGACAGCTTTGTACAATCACATTTTATTTAGTTTAACTTATATGTAAGTATATGATGTTTAATAATATGCGCGCGATTATATAAAAGATTACATGTATTATACATATAATAACTTGGGAAGCTAAAGCATTATCAAATAAGTAAAACATCCAATTGTTATCTCACTCGACGTTCCAATAATGGCGTGCAAAGGAATATCACTGTACACATAACAGCATTACGAGCCCTGTGATAGCCTCGAATGAGAATCGACGTGGTTGCTTGCAAACCTGACCGGCTCGACGGGAACCTGTTTCCCGAGCAAAATGGCAGCACCATGTGAATCATCTCAATCTTACCGTACTCCGCCTTCTCTCAGTAGACGAAGGTGGAGAAGAATAAAAGGTTGTGCTTTACATTCGCGCAAGAAAAATTTCGCGACTGTCATTCAAAATGACACTCACATACACACACGTAATGACAACAAAGTTTTAATGTTGGAGGGTACTCGCGATCAGCTATTTCAAAGTAATGTAAAGCGATAACAATCTACTAATAATCTCTTGTCCCTTTCTCGCTCTCTTGACTTTGATGAATTCTTCCTTTTCTTTTCTTTTTTTATACATATAATATACTTGCGTATATTATAAACCGCCACCGTGACGCACGTTAACGTCGGCGCGGCGAGAGTAGAGTCATATAGAGACATCAATTTGTTGTTTCGACTGGAGGTGGGGTGCTCGTAAACGGGGATGTGTCTCCTACGGGCACCCTATCGCGAATGGTGGAATTATTTAGTGTAGAAAACCTATGCATAGACTGTACCCACCGTGAAACCGCCCCGCCTAAACAGTGCGTTAACCGATGATTTACGAGACGCTGCACCCCGGCACCGTTCTTGCCAGCCCCTGACCATAACGCGCGCACGGGGCCAACCCTTTCGCTCTGCTCCAGATCTAGTTATGCGTTTATTGTCAGAGAGCGGACCCCGACGCGACGGTACACGACGGTACGGCGACGGCCCGGCGATGCTTATTAAAAGCCGACCTCTTCTTTCATTTCGAGGCTCGAACAAGTACACCATGCAAATCGACGTACGCCGAGAAGCTTCCAAGTTACAAACTGACGCGCTGCCTTACGCTAATTATCATAACTAGATACATTTTAATATCGAATGTAGTTGAGAATCTCCCCACCCTCTTCCCCTCTCCCACTATAAATGTAATACAATATACCATGTACCTATATGAAATATTAATATGTAGTACCTAATGGAATATATATTCATTAAAAGAAGAAAGAAATGCACAGTAAGATTTATAAAAGCACTTTGTGAGGCAGTTTTACGCAGACGACGCGACATATGCGCACACGTGTGCGAGATTTAATTCTAAAAAAAGAGAAAAGGCACGAGCACGCATTGCGCGTTAGTAGTGTTATCGACAAAGAATTCAAGTGGCAAAATTGAAACGATTTCGAAACGTTTCGTTATCGCATATTTGTATATTCTCGCGTCAACATTATGCACAATATACAGATAATAGGTACGTATTATACGTATGCGCCGAGGTATACATATCGATGCACACGTGCATATGTGCGCATCTATGTGGATTCCAGACCATAAAAGGTGCTTATAGGTGCACGAACGAGTTGTACATCATTTTGACTTATGAGAGGCCGTACCGTCCGCGTACGAGAGCTTTGCAAAGCGCGAGAAAAGGGAAGGATGAGGAGGAGAGTGTAGAGGTGTCGCAGAGAGAAAGTACGAGGACACGTATATATTATGTATACCGTATAACATATATACATATATGCGTATCCAGACAAACGTTAATATATATTATACCTCGAGTATCGCGAGAGACATGTTAGAGAGAGAAAGAGAGATACATTACCCAATGACAATATATATTATTGCTTTAAGCCAAGTTTCTCTTTTTGATGCTTATTCCTGACTCTTTGCTACAACAGCTTAAACAACGCGCTTCTTTACATTTACTCTTTGCTTTCACTCTCTACTGCTCGATAGCGATTCGTTAAAACATTATTTTCCCTGTAACGGAGAAATCGTGCCTCTTGATTATCTATGTACATACATGTGTACATATACAACAGGATTGTTCAATATTCTCATATTTTTTAATTATACATATTTTTATATTATAGTCCTTGATCCCATAATTCAATGATACAATTTGTCTATGCATTCTATGGCTTTTATCATATAAAAATAACAAAGCGACGCTACGTAAAACTTGGCAAAACGTATCTTATTATTTGTATACATATTCAAATAGCAAAAGTGTTGCAATAAAGCGCAGCGAACGATCTGGATATCGCGGAAAGAGTAGAAAGAAAGAAAGAAAGAAGAAAGGAAGAAAAAGAAGAGCGTAGCATAAAAGGAGCAGCATTGAATCGTAAAAGACGGAGCCCGGTGCTACTAGTGTTACTATTATTGTCATGATGCTGCTCCACGTTATACCTGCAATTTTCAACCCTTATCTGAAGATCCGATCGCCGCAACTGGGAATTCAAGTCCTCTGGAGAATACAAAGTATTCCCAAACTATAATAGAGATAGCGATTTATGACTAGTAATAAGGATTAATGGCAGAATAATATTTTTGAAATATTGAAAGTCTTCCAACTGCCTCTATCTACAGAAAAAAATTATTATTAATTAGTAGATTATTATTATTTAATATGGCTCTCTTGATACAACTTTTATAATTAAAATATCTTCCGCGCTTTAAAAATAACGGTGATATTCCAGGTGGAAAAAGTTACTTTGCTTCCCTCACATATGTGTACATATACATATACATATAAATGATAGTCGACTTGACTGCATTTATAGCGTCGAAATTTAATATGTTAGCCTTAAACCTTCATTGTTTCGATGACCGTTACTCAGGCAATATTTAATAGCAAAATGTACAACTCCGACGGTCATGGGCGGTCACGAGCCGTGTGTTTCGAAACTCGATACATCTCGGATGAGTTGCGCCCAGGGGAAAATGCGAGCGCAATGGGAACGTATTTGATTTACAAACATATCGGCTGCGGCGCGGACAAGAGAGAGGGAGAAAGAAAGAGCATCTCCTTCCTGCACCGTTACATCCTCATAACGCGATACACAGAGCGATACCTACGAGCATGTCGAGCATTCCCCCATCTCACGCGGTAATCTCTCCTCATTGTCGACCAAGATTACGCTCTCTCTCTCTCTCTCCCTCTCTCTCTCTCTCTCTCTCTCTCTCTCTCTCTCTCTCTCTCTCTCTCTCGAGCCGCAACGCCGCAACGCCGCAGGGAGATAACGCGCCGATAGAGCACACACGTCGTTTTGGGTTTCGCTTCTAGGCTCGCGCGTGCACGTGCGACCGCATCCCGAAATCGAGTGCTCGTACATGGCGCACATGGCTTTCGCCATTGCGAATCGGACTCTCTCCCCTCTGTGTTGTGCCCTCCCTTTATGCCTTATCTTCTCCAGTGCTCCTTCTACGAGAGATGCCACAGCTTCACCTTGTAAATCCAAATAATTTTATACTTACTTTTACATTTTTACATCTATCTCAAGATGTTGCTTTTACATCAATTTTTTTATATCACGTGTGTATTTTTGCGTGCATGTGCACATGTGTGCGTGTGAAAACATGAATACCTTGTCGCGTTACGAGATACCTACGTTCAAAATTGTATTTTTAAATTGTTGTATTTATTTAAACATTTCGTTCAATTACATATTTTCACACTTTTGCTTCCGTCATCAGCAACAATGTAAATCGTATCAATTTTAGTCCAATCATTCCATCCATTCGCTTCAACGCGTCGCTTTGTTACCTAACAGGAATGCACATGTCGTACTGATTGTGAGAAAAAGTAAAAACAAATCGTAAAGATCGTAAATTCCGTTGTCGGGAAACATCACGGGTTAAATACGTATTTTTGTCAGTCACCCTTTCAACAGGACGACAATTTATTCGCAAGAGATGGGATTTTGTCGCGGGAGAAAATGGAGGGTGCGAAACAGATTGCAATTCCAAAGTGCTAATCGAGAAAGAGAAACATTTTACGAGCGTCATCGGCGACGGGGAAGCATTATCCGGCGCCGTGCTCGCATTGTCAACGTCTTACTTTATGACAGGATCTAACCCGCGTTATTTCCGGCTCCCTGGCTGCATTTAACGTTTGTTTCTACCCGTGATCCGGGACAATCATCTTTCGCGACGCGACCTGAAGGGTTGTCGGTATAATAACTTGAGTGTAATAATTTAAATCGAGAATCCGTCTACCTTTTACGAACCAAGATTTTCGCGAGTAACTCTTTCTCGTTCCCTCTAGACTTTTCTTTCCTTTTGCCAACTTTCAGCGTATATGTATATGTATATATATATATATATATATATATATATATATATATTGTGCTTGTAATATTGCTTGTAATATTTATATTTCTATAAATCTGAATAGATATGTTACAGGATAGAATATGATGAGCGATTGAAAAAGTTGATTCTAGCACATTAGTTTATAACATATCTATTCAGATTTATAGAAATATAAATATTACAAGCACTTTTTTCTTCTGTATGGAATATACTATTAGGTATACGTTACACGAGAGAATCAAGACAACACATTTTGAGACACATTTAACATGATTGTATTGAGTAAGTAATGAATAAGAGATAAAAAGATGAAGTCAAGATCTAACTCTCTCTCTCCGGTCCGGAAGTCATCCAAGGATTCGAAATGAATATCTTGAAGATCGCTATAGTATAGAGCACGTGGACGTTAATTCTAATTAAATTTGCAAAGTAATTTTGACGATTACAATATCGTAGAATAGAAATCGTAAGAAGCTACTATACGTTATGACAGGTATAAGGTAATTTTGTTTAAGTAACCTTTATGTAGAAACTTTTACTTCAGACACACAAATTAATATCGCTGGAGAGGTAAAAGTAATCGTGCTGTCAATCTTTCTCTTTTAACGAAATGAACGAAATCGTAATTTCATTTAATCGACATACAGACATCAAACGCATTACACAAACATTAAGTAATATCAAACAAAAATATCTCGATGTGTGATGAGCGACTCTTAAACTCTTTTTATTTTTTTTTATTCTTTGCGAGCATGAAACAGTTGATTACACAATTAATTATGTAAACGGAAAGGCGCCTTTGTAAGTATGTATTACAAATTTCCTCGCTAAATGTAATCTATATCTTTATGTAGAAAAGTTTAGGGAAGAGCCGCGCTTCGCTCCTCTTTCTCCTCCCTCCGCCTTCCCATCGACAAAATGGTAGCACCATTTTGGCAGTCAACGACAATGCTTAACGTCGTTTCCTTTATTTGTTTTAGTATGGATACCAGGCGGGAAAAAATATAAGAGAGTATAACCCTTTTTCGTTTCTCTGACAGACAGACCGACAACCTGAAATTAACTCGTTCCCTTTTTTCTCTCGATAATTGCGCGTCGACTCGACACGGAAGCCATTTTGCGTTAAGAAATTGAATAGAAACGTACAGGAAACGCAGCCATGCTGGTTGGCCAACCGAACACGTCTGCAATTCCGAAAAAGCGTTGCGTTATTATCCTGACAGGCATATCCGTTCTCCGTTATATCCATTTCAATTTTTACTCCCTCGTGCCCTATTCTCCTCTAGCGTTTCACTCGCTAGAGGAGAATTAGTCTTTTTTACGTCTCACGAAATTCTAAATTTACATGTGGAGGAATATATATATATATACCGTATATATTTATAATATAAGAAACACACAAAACAAGACTGTCGAGAGTCAAGGTACGCGACGATTCGTAGTCGTAATATACATACACACGTAGCCATAAAGAAATAAAGAGTAATGTGTGGCAGAGAACTCTGATCGTGATGGGGATATCTTAAGTGTTGTCCGCGGCTATACAAGAGCTCGTCATTAATTCCTACGTTCTCCACGCTCGCGGGTGGCCATCCGCGCGCGCGCGGTCCTTCCATTTTGTCAGCGGCACGTCCGATATTAATGTTTCCTTGACACGGGAAAGCGACGTTGACCTCTGTCCGACTCGTCTCGTCTCGATCCGCCGACTGTGCACAAATACACGATAGCGTCCGCGGGGTGCTACGGACGATCGATTATCGCGTATATACCTGTCGCAGTCACCCTCCACTTGGTCGTTTAGCTCTTCCTCTCCTCACCTCTAAACTTGTATCTCATCTCGCGCGAGCGGCTATTTGTCGCGAGCACCTATTAGGTGTCCGAGCCAAAGGCTCTCATATTTCACCGAGTTAACCGTGAAACGGGCCGATCTGACAGGACCAGTTTCACACACAGGCAAGATAATGTGGAGCAAGTACCACGAGATGTCGAAAGACGAATTTTGATTCTTAATTCTTGATTCTTGATCAAGATGAAGAATCGACGTATTACATAGTTACGTAATAATTTTTACAACTGGAGATGTCTTGTCAGTCAATCGAACGATTAGGTTACGCCATTTAGCTATCTAAACTAGAATGTCACAGTATTGTCATCATTGCTTACGTTGAACAAGTTATACATAATTTTTTTATGGCCCAACAAGTGCCTATTACACAAGTTCTGCTAAATTGCTAAATCTAAATTGCTAAATTTATCGATTATCTGGTTCTTTCAGAAGCAAAAGTGTTCTTTCCATGTTATAATTAAACTTTTCAAAGCACACAAGTGCAAGTGAAAGAAGAATTCCAAGATATATAATAGTATCGAATAGCGAAGCAAAGGTACCGTCACGGCTTCTGCAACAGTTAGTCAGGAGCGTAACTCGCATTGTAAAGAAATCTTACAGTCCGCCGATGGATAATTAATAGGCAAGACTCATCATCACGTTAACGTTCCCTATGGATCATCACATTGCGCCCGGACTACCGAAGACAGTAATTGTTTTGATTTGTAAAGGTGCTGATCATTGTGCAACCTGCCGACACAATCCACCTGTCTAACGTATGGTGGTACCTGCTACCTCTAACTATAACTTAATCACAGCCTGAGTCAGCCTCTCAGAATTCATGGTCACCCTTTCTTCTTCATTTTTCTTTTTCTTTTTCTTTCCTTTCCTTTCCTTTTCTTTTCTTTTCTTTCACTGCCACACAAAACACACACACATAACGCGCGCGCATAGCAATCGGCAAAGAGCCGACTCGGTCTCATGCCGAGTTACTTTTATCCACAAACACAAGTACATAATACGTCATTCTCGTCACGATGAAAGAGCAGAAAGCGAAAGGAGTGAAAAGGAAAGATGAAAAGATAGGTTTCTGTTACCAACAAAAATTAAATGCCTCATGTACATACATACATGCCCGAGTCGCGTACTGCGAAATCTTATCCTCTATTTTTTTTTCTATTTCACTACTTTGCAATCTTTGCGAAAGATTGAAGAAGAAGAAGAATCATGGAATTGTCAAATGTAAAATTTCAAAATCAATGCTTTTTGACGGTAACAGATATCTCATGTTGTGTAGCACACTCTTGTTGAATTTTATTTAAATTAATGAATTTTTTCCAATCTTTGACTAATTTGAAATCTCTGTCTCCCTTCATAAAGATTATATGTATATTAAAATGTACATATTCTTGAAATAAAAGAATATTAAAAATATTTTCTTGGTGAGATTTACTTAAAGTAGCATCATCTTATCTATTTTAATTTGTTAGTTGGTTCTAAAGATTATTTAATACTGAAAAGCGTAAAGAATGGAAAAATGTTAATTTTCAATCGATTAATCAATTATTTTGTATCTCTATGTCTACCATGTTTACGATGCATCTTGAATTCTTCAATATTCGCGAACGTACGAGTAAAATGCCCCTCGCGTCTCTCGCGCATGCCGAAAACTGGTTTGGTAACTTGAGGGTTGAAGGACAAGACCTTATCTTGAAATCTACATTTTCTCGGACATATTTCAATGTGAATCAACATCGCGCCTTCTCGCTCGTTCGCTCGCGGAGAGAGAGAGAAAGAGAGAGAGAGAGAGAGAGAGAGAGAGTGAGAGAGAAGGGAGGAGAAGGAGGAGAGGATCGTGATCGCTGATCCATCAATCGCACCTTCACTGGCAAACGAAGAGGTATACACTAGTTGTTTAGACGCTCAGCTAGTATAATAGGTCATCCTGTGGGACGTGGCTCGAGACAGGACCGGTTATACGGGACTCCGTTTCGCGGATATCCATTCACTTCCGGAACCTGCCTACAGCGTTGATGCCAAAACAGCGTTTGCCATTCAGGCCACTGTCACACATAGAACAACGTAAAGTCGTCGTAATGATCGATGACTCTAGCATCGCCTGCGTTTCTTCGTCTACAAACAAGTCTGATATTCTTCTTGGAAAGATAAGTCGAGACAGATTTCGTTTCAAATTCTTACGAAGAATAGGTGCGTGCACAAGGGTAGACATTGTGGGAGAGGGGATGGTATTTTTTCACATAAATTCCCTACTACAGTGACTTAAAAAGGATTATATATAACAATAATGATAGCTTATAATTCTTTATCGCCTTAGACGAAATTAGTATATTTAAGTTATTTATATTACAGTTATTTGCTATTGTTGCGCTAATATATGAATGCAAGCATAACGTAATAACTCAGATTTCGACAAACTCACCCTCAAAACCTCATGAGAATTAAACGACAAAATTGTGCCCAACTCTTCTCGAGAATGTCAATGTCGATAGATCAAAAACTCGATCATCCAGTTAACCGAACCATACAGTTTGCAGTTTGCAGTCATTGTTGCGGAATCGTTCCGTGAAAACGGTGCAGACAATTTTAAAAGATCGACCGGAGATTGATCGCAATGATCGAAAGTGACGTATCGATCGTTTTCTCTTTTCTCAAGACGTGCCACACGTTTAAAAGCCTTTAAATCTTCAGCATTCGATTGATCGTGGAAGAATTCTTTGACATTGTCGTGTAGAAATTGTCTGTTCAGAATCTGCTATGAACAATATGATTTTTGAGTTGCTCCCATGGGTCACATCGATCGTATCGACACACAGTTCATTTACAATTTTTAAGTTTCAATCGGTTTCAGTTCTTTTGCTTTAACGGAAGAGAGAGAGAGAGAGAGAGAGAGAGAGAGAGAGATCAAGTTCAGTAGTACGAGGATAATTATAATAATCTCGTCGTAAATTATTTACTTTTCGGAAACGTATAAAAATGAAATATAAATCAATAGTAGACTGTTTTGAAATAATCGCTTTTAATAGTGACAAATTCTTTATTCTTACACTCCGATAATTAGTACAATTGCAGGATTGATAAAACATAATGGAGCAAATCAAAATGTTTGATAAAATAATGTATTTACATTTCATGAATCGCATCTCACAAAATATATGCATGTACATACACCATATATGTATGTATGTATATACATGCACCATGATTGGCGCGAAATATTATTCACATTTTAGAAATCTAACAAAAATAATCTTCACACGTTCGTAAAGTCGAGACACGTGTGTATTGAAGAAAATTCGACATTGATTTTCTCTATCGAATTCGCAACAATTGATTTAATGATCAAGATTTATTTGTACATGTTATTATCGATTCATTGATCGAAATTAGAATTGCTCTTACAAGTGGCCATATATTTTACTCGTACTGCCGTAAATACATCGGATTATTACGTATTTACGATTTCGAATCGCCGAGTTCTCGCTACCGTCGTTGTAACGCGCACAACCGCCCCTCGTACACAACGAACGTTTAAATAGCACCCCTGCTCCCTTCTCAAGAAATTTATTGCCAGGAAAATATGGAGCATATAGCACGAGCAAACGGCTCGACAGTTTAACGACCGTGCGAATTCTCTTCTGCATCCTGCGGCTCTGCGGCCGAACGTGACGAGTATCCAAGTGCGGCGGAAGATAATAAAGAAAAGAAAGAAATAAAGATATAGGAAAGGGAAGGCGACAAACTGCGCGGCAATCGTGAGCCGAGATTACAATGACTCGCGATCATTACAATTTATTGGTTTGCAGTGACAACACGAAACCAATATTAATGTAACTTGGTCGTAAAAAAAAAGTAACGCTTCCTCATAATGTAAAATAAATAATGTAAAATAAATTGATGATTGCGAACATAGATAAGTTGTTGGGTAAGAGGAAAACACCTAAAAAAATCATTTTTGCTCAAAAAGTAAACAATTCGCACAAAACAATTTACGCTAGCGTGTGTTTCTTATAAAAAAAAAAGGAAAAATTAAATAGTTTCTTCCCCTTCAATTAAGTATCAAATTAAATTAGAAAGAAGAAGAAGAATTACTTTTCATCATCTCCAAGTCTCAATCACAGTAATTCAGGCAGAGAGAGATAAGTTTGATTAATCTGAATATAAGTCAATTATAAAAGATATTGTCATCAACGATGAGACATTCCTCTGTGCGCCGTGTATGCCCGTCATCATTTAATTTAATGACTCGTTTAATTATTATTATTATTATTATTTTATAACCAATTTCAAATTTTTATAAAACATAACGTAGTCTGCTCCACTATATAAGTTTTTACAATTGTAAAAGCTGATTGAGAACTGATCTTTCTTCTACAATTAAGAATTAAAGATAAATAATACTAAAAATAAATAGATTCAACGGACGCTTGAGTTAATTCAAAGTTTTATTAAGTTGATTTCAATCCTTTTAACTCTTTTTACTATCAATACGACATGATTGCGTGCGATCAACTTGAAAATGTTTCCATTCCATGTATGTATTAAATAGATGTCTAACCGTTTCCAAAAATGGACAATACCATTCCATGGAAAAGAGATACGTTTCTGTGCGAGATCAGGTAGACAGATCCGCGGGAGGGCTTTCGCAAGACTATTATCAGAAAATAGCTCGACCTATGACATGAATGGGTTACGAAATTGGGCTTTTAAGTGCGGCTGGGATATTCGGGATGAAAAAAAAAACTCGTAATTCTCCGCGAAAATCCCGAATGCAGCCGCAGCTGCCACTCGAAAAGGTCAGATTGTTCACGCACCTGAGTCGCCCCTTGCGCGAGGCGTTATGGGGTAAAGTTCCGAAAAGAGTCCAATGTATATCCCACCCGGTTATTCGCTTGATTACGCGTAATGATGGCCGATTGATAGCGGGAAAGCGGTGTGGATCGTGTTACTCATAGGTTACAGGTAGACGAAGGAAAATTCAAACCTTTTACTCTTGAAATTTTTGCACAGGTATCCATTATACATAGATATACATAATATTGATAAATCTCCTTGCCTCTCTCGCCTCGTCAAGGCAAAAGGACAGAAAATTAACTCTCAATTTTTTTCCTAATTTATCTATAATTAGACAAATTATAATAGTTGCATATACATATCTACATGTATACATGTATGAAACATACACATTAGAAACGCGATTATAACATTTACAAAAGTACTTGCGCCGGACCAGCATTTTTCCGTAGAGAAATTAAATAATATTTTTGCAAAATTTATATAATAGTATCGAGGAATTTACGTGCAGTTTTTTCATCTAATGAAAGAAGATGAAGCTTCCATCCATCACACACACACACACACACACACACACACACACAAAAAGAAAGACGCCAAAAAGACGCGAGTAAAGAAGTTGGCCGGCATTTCCGAGATTTGCCAGTGCACGGTAGCACCCTTAGTTCTAAGGAACAATGACTACTCTGATGATGACAAACGTCTCGTAATACGATACTCGGCCATATGCCGTGAACGACCCTCTGAACGGCATCCATACTGATACATACCCAAGTGTGTGCGCGTATATGTCATGCAACCTTGCGACCAATAACGAAGCGAAACAACATCATCGGCCAACAAAAGAGGCCACGACCTGAAACCCCGCGGCTCGATACAAATGTGCAGATACGCCAGGTTATAGAGTTACACGTTGAGGGCAAGGCCCTCGAGACGGGGTGAAAAAGCGCGGCTTCTCGCGGCTTAAAACTCTCCCTTTCCTATTAACGTAACATTATTTATTATTATTATTATTATTAGAGAGCGAGACAGAGACATTATTCTTCAACTAACCGACTTATAATAATATCTATAATAATTTATAAAAAGTATAGATTGCAATATCAATCACGGTGGACATGTCAAAGATAGTTGATTACATGATGGTCCGTACGTATAAAATTCATTTTTACTTGTGAAAACTACTATCGCTCAAATATCTACATACACATATATACGTGGTTAAATTAAGAAAAGTATTTCTTGTATTAAGTAATTATCAATTATTCTGAAATTTTATTCCCAATTTTAGACACAGATGAATAGGCGATTACGTTCTTCTCCACAATGGAGTACATTTTCTATGTGTGTAACAGTTGTAATTATTTTCAATTACAAATTACTCTTGGAAACCAACTCGCAACCAACAGCCGTCACGTTGATGAAAAAGAAAAAAGAAGCCGAAGGATGAAGGGTTTTCAGAACGAACCTGTCAGGTATAAACCGATACGCAGCTGTAACCGATCATATTAAATGTGTAATTATCGAATCGTTTCGAAAAGTTTCCATTCTGACGAGCAACGAATAAATTAATTGACAACGTGCTCTTCGTCAAACTCTCGTTATCTCTCTGTTGCAATGCGACAGTAAAGAAAGCAATCTCTTTATATCATTGGAACTACTCAATATTGGCGCGACTACACTTTTCAAAGCCATTTTATCATTAACCTCTTGATATCGAATTAAAGTTTATTGTAAAGTCTCTTGTAAAAGGATAAATTTGTTTTATACTTTACCCTAGCACCGTCATCGTCGTCGTTTATTATTTTTTCTATTCCGTTTGATGGAACATATCTACCATATCAAAGTTTCATTTTTTAACGATTTTTTCTCGCGCACACTCCAAATGAAAAACCATTTGCAACTGACGTAAAATGCTTCAAATATAAATTACGACAGAGAGAGAGAGAGAGAGAGAGAGAGAGAGAGAGAGAGTGTGTGTGTGAGAGAGAGAGAGAGAGAGAAAAGCATGCTCTTAAAATGCGCTCTTAAAATAAACTTACTATATGTATATGTATATGCGTATATCCTACCGGTCCTCTTTTTGCGTGCTTGATGTTACAATCATTCAAAGATTAGGATATTATATTTATTTCTGAGCGAGTTCTTTACAACATGTGATTCTCTTTCAAATTTGTAAATTCAGCAAAGAGATGAACAGATTCTCAACGGTCCTCTATATGTGTATATGGGACTTGTGAACAAACAATTCCACCGCATGACAACCGTTCACTCGTCCAATGGAATTATAATGGAATTTGTTTTCGCTGATATGCGAAAACAAATGCTATTTATCGAGATGGACGGACAAACGATACATTGAGTACCGTGGCGAATGCATCGGTCATGACTTGATGCGTTCCGCGCGTACATACGTACATACATACTGCGAACGCGACTGATCTGTTTAAGTCAGCCGAGGCGTAGCTGCGAAAAAGTGTATGTGTGTGCGTGTGAGCATAGGCTCTGCGAGATCCTCTTGAAGATTCCTCGGACCCTTGAAGAGGCAGTAACGGCTGCATTTGTCATGATTAGCCCTTTTAGTCATGGTGACCCGCCATTATGCCCGTCCCAGGACGCGACGCGATCCTGCAGTCTATAGGAGAACCCGCTGATCGCTGTTATTAACAGGCCCGGTAGAGAGATATTCTCCATCTTGACTGCGTCTTCTCTTGCGCTGTTATATTAAAATTTCAACATCTACTACGAAGGCAAGTTAGCCCCCATTTACAGCTAGAGAATATATGTGTATATTTAAATTAATTTGAATATAAACATATTGAAATAAATTTGTCTACTTGTAAATATTCATCGATTGACATGAAACATGTATACATGTTTTTAGTTTAAATTTGTATCTTTAGCGCTATGTTGAAAGAAATGACGTGCGTATTGTACTTGTCTCTAGACGAATAAGAAATTTTATTACAATTCGGAAAACAATGATTACAACGCTTTACACTGTACATGTACGAAGCTATATCTATTGAAGTTTTCAAAGCGAAACTTGTAATCAGCGTTAGAAAGCGGACGAGTTGCTGCACAGTTGGTAGAATGTCATCTGAGAGCTCGTCGTAAAGTTAGTTTAATGATCTAGTTTAGTTAAAGGTAACCGAAGCGACACACATGCATACACAAATAGAGAGAGGGGGGGGGAGACGATGAGAGAAAGAGAGAATAGACACAAAAGTTTCATCACGCGTTATGTTATACTATACATATACATATTTATTACATATTTACATGTATACTGCAGTCTTATGAATTTTTCTTCTAATATAAATTATATTAGGTATTTATACATACATATGTAATACAAGTGTGAAACAAAAATAAGATATTTCTATACTGCAAAGTTGAATTGGCGATATAATAGAATTTCATCCATGAGTTTATAAATAAAAGATACACATAAATTCAAACGTAACAAGATTTGGCAACAAGATAAGGAGATTACACACATAAGGTATTTAAAAGGTAAAAATTTACAAAGTCTCTATTAGCAACAGATCAATTTTTACTGTAAAGTCTTTATGACCTCAATGCAATGTGATTTAAATAATTTAGTTTTTCGGTTGAAACGTCTAACTACCGTTCACCGCGAATAAAATAAACAGCCTATTATCCACAGGCTCAAGCTTAATGCGTGTTGCTGTATTTTCGAGATATAAAACCCTCTGCAGATAATCCAAAATAACAACAACGGAACTTCTTTGTCCGCGTACACACCTCGGGCTGTGCGCCAACTACCTATGCAAACAACGGTTACACACAGCCTTATCGTTGTCTCGTACGTTTAGGTGTGTTTTATAAATAAAAACGTATACAAACGTATACAACGCTCGACATAGGATAGAATTTTGTAAAATATATTAACATCAAATATGTTATAGAATTCTCTGTAGAATTGCAATTACGTCTGTGCTATGTCAATTTCGTTATAAAGATATTTAAATATTTTTGAATACACGCATTGAAAAATAATTTTTCTTGGCTGCCCATATAAATCTTCTCATATATGTAATTTTTTATCTGGCTAACAATTTCAGATATTTACACGCGTAAATATCTTAATATTGGAAATCTTTGACATACTACATTAATACCAAATCTTTTTATTTAAATTTGTTCCATACACATGTGTAAAATATATTATATATTTTTTTTCCAAGTTTTTTAATGATATTTTTATGCTAATTTTACAATACGAATTATTGTAATACATTAAAAGGGATTTGCTCTTTTCTTTTAACCTTGATTTGAAGTTATAAAAGATAGCATACATCGAAAATAAAGCAAATTTAAACGAATGCACGAATCAATGTGGTCAAAGTTTGAAGCAACGAGTCGAGAGCTCCTCTGTTGCTGCGCTCAAAAGGAAAACGAGAGTGCAATCATTCGAGAAATTAGGGACGACTCTTAGCGGATAGTCGACAAGCTGTAGGTGTTATTTTAGGCCCCGTACACAAAGCATCGCGGTTAAGTGAGTCGAGCCCGAGCGAACGAAACAAAAAGGGCAGCAATGGAGCCAACAAACCCCTAATCTAACGCTATCTGAAACGGCAACCGCCTAGATACTGCTCCATCATTCCTCGCGCGGACATACTCTACATGCCTGCCTTTGCAAGTTTCATGCGCATAGGCAAATAGTTTGGAAAAATTTCTTCAGAGTCACATCGATCTTTACGATGATTGGTTAATGAAGATTGGTAAAAAGAAACTATGTTGTAAGAGCCGCGGCGCGCACTGGTGTATAAAATTCATTTTGACTCGCAGGGGTTTGACGCCTTGATGAGTAGGGATGAAAGAAAAATGTGTTTTCCGCGTAGCAACTTTGCAGTTTCTCACTCTGAGAGCACGACCGACCCATGCAGCCTGTTTTATATTCCTTGTTTATAGAAATAACTGCGAAACACGACACCCCCGTGGTAGTCACCCCACCGCCTCTACAACTCGCCCCTTTTGTGAAGGTCTGCTCGCTCGCAAAATCCCAGAAGCGTCTATTGTTGGCGCAACGGCGCTACGCTGCATTCTCGTCCAAGGATCGATCTCGTCGAAGAAGGAAGGAAAAAAAGGAAGAAGAAAGACGTCGGTCCTTCATTATGGAATTACGTAACTGTAAATTGAGCAAATACAACGGGCGCCCCATGGCCCGCAGGCCCGAGCTTGCATTTTGCCTGCGCCACCGGGCCCCTGGCAACATGGCCTGAATATATATCGTGTTACGAGCAACCAGAGTAACTCCTATCTGAACGAGACATCTAACGAGAAGAAGTTGTCGGGATGCAACAAGCGCGTCACCTGAAAGAACAGGAACAGTATCGTTTGTGTGTTTGCACGCGCGCACTGGCATGAGGAAAGAAGGACGTTAGGCGTTTACGTTAAGAGATTCTCATGTGAGAAGGGCGCAAGAGCCTTCGAGAGACGAAAGAATAGTCGACTGTAATCCAACTGTTGTACATATCAACTATACTATATTGGGTATAATAATACTTCTTACACTATAAGAAACACTTTTTTCCTGGTATATGGAAAGTACCTTGTGTACGGCTGTGGCAGAGGAGAAAGGCGAAAGATGTATTAAATAAATGTAAATTACCGTCTCACACACGATATCGCGCGCACGATGTGGCGTGATCGATTAAACGTGCCCTCTCGCTATCAATCGTAAACTTTTACATATTACACACTGTTTATACCTGTGTTTTAATTGAGCACAAGACGACTCGAGTTCCGGGACTCCCGGGTCGACATTCGAGATGTCATAGCGAACAAGCGTCTCTTCTTGATACAGGAGATTCAAATCCGTATTAAGGCGAGACCATGCGGTCGGCACAAAAGAAACGCGCGCGCGCATTGGCTGCTAAGTGGAGCATTTACACTCGAAATTCGCACCGCGTCACGCCATTGAGGTCAGATTAGCCTCAGCCAGGATTACGTAGGTCGGGAGTGGTTGTACGATCATCGAGTGTCGGGTGGGCGACGAGACGAGGCAATTTCTAGGACGCTACGGGACACCGTAGCGTAGCTGGCTCGCACGCAAGACTGTGTCATGAATGTCATGACACACACCATCGACAAGTGCTAATAGATGATGCATTTGAGATCACTCGGCTGCGATCATGCTCCAAGCTATGTCGCAGCGTTGCGACTTACCTTTTTCGCTTCGTGGACTTTGTGGACTACTTGATGATGATACCATACGATAATGATATCGTATCATTAATTACTGACTCCTTCAAGGATATAAAAATCAGTTGCGTGCGCACGAATAAACTAGTTGTTACACAAGATCGCGTCAATATCGCGGCATTAATATTCATGTTTCCAGCAAAATGATGTGACGCGCACAAGTATTGCAAGAAGTAAATATTCATTTCTAAATAACAAATAAATTTTACGTTTTAATTAATATCTCGTTGCGTCTACATAGGAAGGAGATAATTTAAACATCGTTTGCAATAATTTAATATCAATCAGGTAGGAGGAAAATTGCAAGCAGAGCACTTTCGAGTAATAGTAATAATAATGAAGAAGAACGCCAATGAGAAATCTCGGCGGAACCGATCGGAAGGGGCGGGGGGGGTGTCCCGGGGTTTCCCGTGACAGGATTTTGATGGTATTGTATTGGTAACTGGGAATGACACGCGAGCTTCTCCCACAGGATGCGTCATGGGATCCTGGACAACTAATTTACAGGGCGGCGGTGTAGAATAGCGACATTGATGGATACAATTGTTGCCCGTATTGTGCCGGTTATTGTGACGCGACAATCGAGATGCGTGTCCTTATTGTCCGCTTGTTTGTGGCTCGAACGAACCGTACGTGGTATCACGCACGCTTGTCTTTCTTTTCTTTTACAGGGAAGAGACGTGCACATTTCTCGGATCTCTCCCCCACCCCTCTTTCTCGTTAAAAAGAAAAAAAAAGCATCTTTCACTTGTGACATTTGTACAAAGTTCCTCCGCGAAAACGTATTGCCACGAAAAGGAAAACGAATGAATAATTAGAGCTACGAGTGAACTACTTACGCGCGAATACCGGCCAATATTATAAACCCGATTACATATGTATCTTCCTTGATCGCTTGACCGTGTAATTAAAATACAGAAATTATTTCTTTCGCGAAGAAAAATGTTTTCATTACGTCCTAATTTAAATTTCTCCAGTTCAGTTTCATCGTGATAATTATACTATGTAAGAGAGTCCGCGAAAACCGGATCTGCGAAAGGAATTGTGATTAAGACGAACATTTTTGCCCGAATATTATCCCTGTGAAATTATAATTATTCATCGCCTCAGTGCGCGCGCGCGAGAGACGATATCACACACCGTGAGATATTTCATGCAAGCATATTTGCATGCGGCTATAAGTCTCGCCACGGCGCTTAATAAATTAAAAATGAGTTTCCGTGACTTAATTGCCACGCTCTAGATTCTAAGCGAATCCCACAATAATCGTTTTCAATAAATAAAGTTGCGTTAATTGCCGTCGCGATGTCATCGCGAAATGAGTACGCCTACGCGAGGCAGAATGCAAAATGTAAGGCAGGAGCCTCGCGAGTAAAGAAAAACACGTTTCAGTTCGGCCTACTTTATGTTTCCTGTGTGCTCATGCTGCACATCTTAAACATATCTTTACGTATCTTTACGTATATGCGCGCGCACATATGTGTGTTGTCTTTCTCTCTCTCTCTCTCTCTCTCTCTCTCTCTCTCTCTCTCTCTCTCTCTCTCTCTCTCTCTCTCTCTCTCTCTCTCTCTCTCTCTCTCTCCCTCTTTAAGAAAACTTGAAGATTATCAGAATGCAGCCTTTTAATAAAGCTCGTTATTAAGAGTTGTAGAATCCCAATTTTGCAATTTAATTTGATTTCAACACACGTACGTGTACAAATTATCGATACACATGTATGTATGTGTATCGATATTTTTGTGTATTTACATCTACATATATGGCACGTTGGCCATTCTTACATGAGGGAAAATTTTGATAAATTACATTACATGTGTCAAAATGCATTTTGTACATATACACCAGTATATGAGACCAGATTTCTATACATTATACAAATACATTTCTCTCTCTCTCTCTCTTATATTTTTTATAAATTTATATTAATAGTAGGAAAACGGAGAGAAAAAGCAAAAGACATTTCCTTGTATAATAAAAGCATTGAGAAATATTAGAAGATTCATTAAAAATCGTGACAGTTTTTTGTTTGTGATAATTCGTGGAAAAATTTTATATTCGAAAATGATATGAAACATGGAGAGACTAATCTAATGTTGTAGAGATACATGCACGTGAAACGTAAACTATTCGGACCGTGCTGAAAAAGATATTGTGAGATGGCGTCGTCCAAGCACGAAAAATGTAAGAACGGATTCGAATAAAGATAGAGTGTGTACGAAGAAAATGTACAGAGAGTAGTAGACGTGAGCGCGCGCGTGTGTGTGTGTGTGGCTAGAGGAACCAGAGCCATGCCTGACAATGGAATCGCATAAACTGCACGTCACCCTGTTGTGTGTAAACTCGTGGGGCGCAGCGCGCGACAATTGGTGACAACACGTCGACAAAGCGTCGGAACGAGCCAAAACGAGTCGAAAGAGCTGTGTGGCGAATGGCGAAGGATTCGAGCTAGCGCGAATGCGAATCAGCTTTAGTTACAATACCTCGTAAAATTCTTTAATAAACAGGTAGTTGAAATAAAAATCGATATACGTACATATATTGATGACACCCCGTTTTAATAGGGATTTAACACGAACACTAGAAAACATTGGAAAAGAAAAATTTTAATTAAATAGTTGAAATACAATTGTGATCTTTATGGCGCGCGATTCCTCGATTCGTATCAAGAAGCATCATTTCGCATTTAGAAACAATGATACAAACAAATGATGGCTCTTGGCCGATGATTCACTTTCAGATGAAGCGATCAGTTGCAGCGAATGTAAGTATGTATGTAGTACATCTCGTTGTACAAATTCGAGAGACGTTCGTTGACGACACTGAATAGCGTGGTCCCCGAGCGAGTCATTAATCACGACTGCGAGTCCCCGATTCTTCGTCACGTCAGAAGTGGTAGAGAACGGCAGAGCGGGGCACACACGGGGAAAGATGGAGAGGAGAGAGAGATCGTAGCACGCTCGCACGCTCGCGCGCGGCGAACGAAAGCCTCGAGGTGAGTTTCTGTATGGCGGGCAATAATAGAGCCGTAACCGTAAGCGGGCGCAGCTAATAGTAATAATGTTAGAGCCATGCGACACGTTGTGGGGGCAGGACAACGAACGCACGCACACATGTGCGAATGTGTGTGTGTGTGTGTGTGTGTATGTGTACGTACACGCAACGCACCCTGTGCGGGGAAGGAAGGAAGGAAGCAAGGGTCCGAAGGCACGGCACGGCAGCATCGGCAGATCACAGAGAGAACGTTCGACTTGTTTCTTTCTGGCTGGGTGCATTTGTCAAATCCGTCGTGGGCAGCGACATGTCCCACAAACTCTTGACCATCTCCGCGCCGACAAACGCTATCGCTCTTTCATAGCTTGTTGCTATTTACTCGAGACGCCAGAGATTGATTCTTTGGTAGCACGCACAGGGTGGGTGAGGGCATAGCGCTTTCGTTTCGTTCCGTGGATGAAAATGATTCTCATCTACGGCAAATACATACTTTCCACCGTTCTTCACTCTCTGGCCGAACGCGTCGTTCAACATTCGTCGTGCTCTCTGCTTCAATCTCACAAAGGACGATCGAATCTCCAGCTCGACTTTCCACGCGACGCGCGGCGTCGGGACGTGAGAATGATCTTTTCGCGTCTCGCGAGCAAAATGCGCGTACCTTTCGTCTCTTTCGATTAGCACGGTGCAACAAACAAGAAGCGCCAAATCATTTTTGCACGCGAGAGAGAACGTGGCACAATACGTGCGATCGAGCGTGAGGGATGAGAGGTGGATCTCTCGGTGTATCTCTCCCCTCGCCGCGGCCGGCTAAGAGATTTGCGTCCGTCGCGTCGGTTTCTGTGTGGTAAACACGTTGTGTTAGCCAAGGTAACGATGGCCCCGCGCACCATTGATTTGTGGCTCTATTAGTTCTGGGCTCGTCGGCTTCACACCTGGCCGCTTTCCGCCGCTTACGCTGAGCCTCTCCCTCCCTCTATAGCGGCGTGTACGCTATCCGCGCGATAAATCCAAATTATTTCTTCTCCAACAGCCCGCCAAAGTCCATCTCCCTCGGTCGTAACACGCCGTTTTACTCGCGCGCCAAACTGTAGCACGATACCTACATGAGTCTAATTGACAAAGATTGGCGTAGTTGGTGCACGCAGCAAGGATCTCGAGTAAGCTCGAGCTCACAATCAGAAATTCATTTGCGCTCGACGACGCTCACGCGCAGTAGCTGTGTCGTCACGTGTCGCGTCAAAAGTTAGAAAATACCTATAGACCAACGACATTATACGTCGCAAACTAATCATCAGTCCATCCAATTGTAATCTTTCAAGTAACTATGTACTTTTCTTGCCATATACACACGTACGTACGTACGTACGTATATAAAACATTTATGTACATGTATATGTATACGAGTCGAAAATAGGAAATAAGAGAAAACAGTCGTAATACTTGTAAACGTTTAACAATGTTTTAAGATGTTATGAAACGTGTAGAAAAAAAAGACAAGTTTAGAAAGATCGGAGATGGGAAAAGGGCAGGACAGTCAATGCTACTAACTATCGAAAGATGCCGATGAGAATGAAAGCGTCGCCCTTGCGAGACCACCCTCCGAGAATTCGACCGACTATAATTAGATGAGGACCTGCCTGTTCGAAATATAGCACCCGTATAAACAACCCTCGATAACTTTCGAGCTAACAAGTTGATAATGAGAGCCGCTCTGCTGTTTTATGTCGGCGAGTAGAAAACCAGAAACTCTCTCTCTTTCTCTTTCTCTCTCTCTGAATTTTTTAAGTGTGTCACAAACATCGGTACGACAGACTTTCCGAAAGATCGTGAAAACACCAACAAGTCTTTCCTTTAATGTGGGAAAAATATGTATATATACAGGGTGTCCCAGAATTGTGGAACAAATTTTCGTGAGTAGGTAGAGCGGACGAAACTGAATCGAAAAGTCCTTTACCATTTTGCAATTTTCGCAATAGTTAACAAGATATTAATGATTAAAAATCACCGTATTAGCCCGGCCCTCCGCCGAATATAAGCGCGCAGCGCGAGACGACCGCCCAGCGTTGCTAGGCACTCGAGGAATTGTTTACTACACGCGGCAATGCCTACGAGCGGCGGTTTTGAGCTGCGTCCCCCTGTCCCCCTGTTTTTTGCCATTTGTAGAAAACAACTCCTCCTTGGAAACAATAACGCTGGGCGGTCGTATCTCGCCGCGAGCTTATATTCGGCGGAGGGCCGGGCTAGTACGGTGATTTTTAATCATAAATATTTCGTTAACTATTGGGAAAATTACAAAATGGTAAAGGACTTTTCGACTCAGTTTCGTCCGCTCTATCTGCTCAGGAAAATGTGTTCCGCAATTCTGGGACACCCTGTATATATATATATATATATATATATATATATATATATATATATAACATTTTACGATACTCGATTAAACTCTCGTAATTCATAGTATAATGATGAAGCGATACATATGTGTACGTGGTCTACATACCGTGTACCTATATGTATATGGTACATATAATTATTCATAAATTATTGTAAATTTTTCTTTTCATTGTTCAGATACCGTTAAAATTAATTGTACTGTAAGAAAAAATCTTGATACGAAATATGTATATTTGATATATATATTTCGACGCGTGTTTCTATTTTCCAAATGTTGTTCCTCGTCTCGCGCGCGTGGTATTAATTTACTTTATTCTTACCTAATATTTCCCTAATATTAAAGAGCATAGACTAACTTCTTCCTCGAACTTTGGATGGTAAAAGCAAAAGAGCTGGGAAATCGGGGTAGGACCTTTGGTTCGCGTATAGGGCTAGTGAGGGCTAGTCGGCGTTCTCTGTAGTTCGATCGTGGGCGGAGCGTCGCGGTGCACGGCGTCGTGTGTGAAGCAGAGATTGTCAATGGAGAGTATTGTTGGTGCGCCGCTCTGTAGAGGTGAATAATAAATGGCTGCGCTGCCATGTTCCAGGGACGCGTACGCGAACGGTACGGATGTTGGTTGACGGAGTTATTCTCCTCACAATTCCTTTTCTCTAGGATACCCGTAGCTACCATCGAATCGACTCACAGAGAAAGAGAGAGAGAGAGGGATAGAGTTTCTGTGTTTTCTGTTTCTCTTCGACACTTGTCGGTAAAATATGAAATCCATCGACAATTGACATTTGTAAAAGAAAACTTCCGGCTGGGGATTCTTAAATGAGTTGTTGATCGAAAACCACTTTGAACCATACAGATCGAGTCTTTTGTCATTCATTACCGTCATTTTTAAGAAAACACTCATTTTTCTTATTCCATCATATGACGCTGTCTCGCCATTACTCAACGTGGATAATTATTCTTATAATGAATTTCTTTTTCAACTTTATTCCCGATTCAATGGTCGGGAAAACACTCCTGCGAGTCACACGATTTACAAGTGAATCACATGAATATTCGTATTCGTATGCGACCCGTTACAATTTCACGGTCACGGTATACACACGATACGCACGATCGATCGTCATCTTTTCATAATCGAGAGTGATTAGTGTTTTACGACGAGCACCGTTATCGTCACGCGCATCACTGAAAATCGTGCCGCCACCGCGTGCGACCACCACGTGGTGTGTTTTGCTCCATGGGAGGGAAATGTGAAAGAAATAACGCGACTTATGTTTCATGGGACATCGTCCGGTTAACCATTGTGTCGCTTGACATCCGAAAGATCGAAGATTAAGAGCGTGAGTTACTGCACGCGGTAGCTTCCTCTCTGGAAAACCGCTCTAGACGTTTCAATGCCTATCATTTAACCGTGACGCAATGAAGATGGTTCATTCAGAGCATCAAATATCCATGGATTCTTTAGTCATTTTTCCACCTTTTTTCCTTCTCTTCGTTGAAATTAACAGATTTTCCAAGTTTAATTTGCCAAAACGCCCGTCTTTTGTGCTATGTAAACGCTCCAACGATGCGAACTCTATATACAAAATATTGGCAGAAGGAAGACGACATAATAAAAATACAACTGATTTAAAATACAGAAAAGAATTTGTGCGTAAACGGATTGTAGAAGGTGCGATTGATAAAATTACGTATGATAGAACATAAAAAATATGGCATTTACTAAAAATAACACAACAATAACACATCTCTCTCCCTCCATTTCACTATGAAATGCATCTTGGACCTTATTGCATAACACAGTACTGCTACAGTAAAATACGAGAAAGTGTTTCATACGGAACAGGAAAATTTTCACTACTTTTTACACTTTTTTTATTCTTTCACAGAGATGTCAAACTTTAGATACGCATAAGCGAAATTTGTTTCATAACAAATAACTGTATGGTATACATATATGTGTAATAACTCGAGTAAAAGTAGATTATACATATATATGTAGCCACAATAAGTGTATAATATGTATACAACAATTGACCAGCACGTGGCTGGTGACTGACCAGGAATAAACGGCCCAACAGAAAATTCACTCCGTGAAATTTGTCCGTATGATGATTTCGCGCGCGATTCACGAAAGAATTGCGCGCGAAAATGTTTCACCGAGAATGCTTATGCCATATGTCGATGGCGAGGAGGTTTCGAGGAAGAGTCGAGAAAAATTTACCTACCGCGATGGTGGATTCCGACAAACGAAACGAAATAACACCGCAATCCCTCTGGAGAGTATCTATTTTTCACCATGTTCTCCATGTTCTCCACTGCACGGTTTCGGTATTCGTACCTGAACGGACAGCAGCACAGCACGGCGGCGGCATCTAAATCCAACGATCGGCAAAGAACAGACGACAAACAAAGGCTCTCACAAATCGGCAGCTCCGCCTCCGTCAGAAACGAATCGACGGCTAGCGGCTTAACAATACATTGGCATGTTTTTCAATATTTAGCCATCATGACTTTTCGTCGGGCCTTTTCCTCGAAATCTCCGTGTCGAATTGGAAACTAGATAATTCAATTAGGCGACAGCTGCCGTCGTAGCTATACATGCACACAGGTAGACCCAGTCATGAGATTATGGAACGACCGTGAAGAAGCAGGCAAAAGGAGAAGGGAGGAATACACACACACACACTCTCCGTTACTTACCGCTAAGGGGTACCTCGATATTGTGTGTTTATTTGCTCCGCTGATATTTCCGCCGAATGATCCGCGCGCGATCAATCTTTCTCTGCTATTTTTATCTTTCCGATCTTGCCCAGTCTTGGCGCTTGGTCTGAAACATTGGAAATGATCGATGATGGAAATATTGATTCAACGTGTTCATACACGAAATATTAGACGACGCGCGTCTTGAAAAATGTCGAGATAGCGTGTAACGTCAACAGTTAATGCCGCAAAAATATGAAAATCTTAACCCTTATCTTCGCCTTTAGCGTTTGAAGCTTTTCTAAACATTTAAAAGTGCCTCGTCACACGATGCTAACGAATTATCCGAATGCCGCCAAAGGGACACGACCAAATTCCCAACAAGATTTGTCCAGGGATGGGAAGTAACGCCGTTACCGTTAGACTTTTTTTTGGTAACAGACTGATAACGACGTTACTTTTTTTTGTAACTGTAACAGTAACATAGTCACATTTTTTTCAGTAACTGTAGCGAATTTAACAGTTACTTTTAATTTATCGTTACTTTTTAATATTTCGAATTTATTTATATATACAGGGTGTTAAGAAAAGACCGCCCACTAAGTACATAGCGTTATTCCTCACGAAAAATTGAGTCGAAAAGTCCTGAAACATTTTTTTCTATTACGCTTAATAAAGCAGTAATTATTTTTTAAAGACAATCCAATTGGTATCGTTCTTTAACCGGGAAAACGTTGGTGAGCCACGAGCCGCAGCCCTGGTAGTATGCATGAGCGATTTGTTGCTAAATTCGCCATGCATACTATTAAACGCGGCTCACTGACGCACTTGTGGCTAAAGAACAATTGGATTGTCTTTACAAAAGAATTACGGCTTTATTAAGCGTAAAAGAAAAAATGGTACTGAATTTTTCATAAGGAATAACACTATTTACTTAGTGGACGGTCTTTTCTTACCACCCTGTATATGATATATCGTATTTATGTATATTGCGAATTTTCAATCATCAATCGATATTCATGTTTCGTGTCATCGCCGTTGATCTCTCATTCTCTGTTCTCTCGCGCGCTGCGCTCGCGCATAATCTAGCGATTGGTATTACAATAAAATACCGCATATATATTTTAGTCTTTAATTTATAAATGAATTAAAAAGTTATCTTTTATTCAAACCTTGCTGAATGGCTGTAAATAATAAATGGTAATTCGTCTATTTATTTACTTGTAATGTTTGTAATTTTCTAGTTTTTCTTGTAAGATGTTCAAGAAGTAACAGATATCCCATGTACACTAAAAGTCCAAAAAGTATAAATTTAATAGAAGCCAAAATTGTTTAATTTACATTTTAAGTAGTTTAATAAATTTTTTTAATTTCTTATGATTTTTTACATTTAAAATATTTTTTGTTTTTATTAATATCTTAATAAGCAATACTATAAAAATAATTTTTTTTACTTATTTAATTCGATCTCTCGTTTTAGTATTAAAAGAAAAATAACGGAAAAAGTAACGAATCGTTATTTTGTAAGTAACGGTAACGGTAACGCGTTACTTTTAAAAATCGGTAACTAATAACGGTAACTAGTTATTTTTTTGAACCAATAACGAGTAACGGTAACTAGTTACTTTTAAAAAGTAACTTTCCCATCCCTGGATTTGTCGCATATTGAACTTTTTGAAAAGAAAACTTGAATTCTTCAATACTTTTTCAGGTATAACTTTGCACACTTCCTTTACACATCTTTTTCTCAAACGGGAACGTTTTTCTTTTAATAGAAAAAAGAAAAAAGTTAAATTATTTAATATTGAAAATATCAAAGATACAAGATGGAGAATAAAACTGGACAAATAATTTGAAAAGTTAGAAAAGGAAAGATGAAACGCGTTCACTACGCACGAGATAGTTTTCAAATGTGTATAAATAAAGAACTCATTACGTTATTATATAAATTATAATACTTTGAAAAAGACAAAAGAAATACATATATCAGGGATTGATTATTGATTATTTTGTGGTGATTGTCACGATTTCAATTATCAAAGTTTTTGGCATTTGGTACTCGTGTGTATCGCCAGCTTCCATTTGTCCATCTTTTCCACACTTTCCTACGATGCACATACATACAAAAAGTCATCTCTTCCTATCGTAAAAGATCCGCGTAAAACATGACGTATATAAGAAAGAAAAGTTATAGATCGACAATATCTCTCGTGCGATGGCTCAATGAAAATTTCCTAGTCAATATTTCAAATATGTATGATTTTATCTTCAGTATCAATGTAAAAGAAGAGGAAGTTAAAATGCCACGTGTGAAATAAGATGACAAACAAGTAATTTGACTTGAACGGCATATTTGAAAGTCTGTTGATGTTTTGCAATTGTTGCACGACCATTGGAAAAATCAGTCAATAAGAGCAATTTACTAAACAATATTCCATTCTAAAATATAGAAAATATTAATATTTTTCTCGACAACTGTTAAATCTTCATTTTGAAATTCATCACTTGCTTGATTTAGCGATCCAATTTGCGATACAATATTTTTTCAATATTTCAATATTTCAATTATATAAATTTTTGCACATTTTCAATTATATAAATTTGCTATATTTCTTCGTTCAACAATAATTGCACTACCTAAGAATAAAAAGAATCCCTTGATGGACTTGTCAAGTATACTCGCAGCTCGGTACCACGGACAATGCCCCGCTATATTGTGAAAATATTGATTACAATTCACCAACAATGGAGAAGACACTGCTGCAGACTTTGTGCTACAATCTTAGCGACACTCTAAAAAAAGGAAAAAGCGGTTCAAGCATCGTCTTGTCCGCCATGACACGACGGCTGTCATGCCGAGACAATATTTAATTTATTATTTATCACTGTTTGTTATTAGGTATTATTAATAAGAAATGTTTCACGGAAATGTCATTACGGCGTCATCCGTGTTTCAGTTTGGAAGCCACACCGTTAAACGGGAGAAAAAGACCGGATATTCATACTTACATGCGTCGTCAGTGTCATGTTGTTCATAAATTAAATTTTACTTTAGCACTGTTGTAATTCATTTCAACGCGTGAAAAAGAAACGTCTTACACGTAGTTAAGGTTTTCATTCAATCGGCGTCGTGCGATTTCTTTCTCGAGCATTAATTATTATTGATTTCGAAAATTCAATTCACAGAAACTGCAAGTTACTCCACATGCAAGTTTGAACGATGCCGTTTTAACTCTCCACTCCCAAAGTACGACTACTTTTTCGCGCTGACGCCGTCGTGGATTCGAACCGCGCCGTCGATTGCAGGATTTAAATATTTTTCACTCTTCAGAGATCAAGAAGATAGGTAAGCGGTTGGCTTCGTGCTCGCGGCACGAAGCTACCAGCAGCGCGGCACTCGAAAATTTCAGGTACGTGTGTAACTCAAAACTGCTGACGTGTTTCTAGGTACCTAGTATCCGAACTTGAAACGGAATAACAAGCGATGAAAAGTAAGAGGAAAAAAAGAGAAACGATCGCTCTTTTCTAGGCTCTATGTTCTAAAGAAAAGAGAACAACAGTCTTGAAATGCAAAACGCAAAACGCGACTTTGCGATTCCTTTTCCGTTTCATCCCTTATAATTGATTAAGACAACGTGTCTATTAAGCCCTCCATGTATCCCACTGTTTTATACAGATGAGATAATTTCTGCGAAAGAAGAAAGTTGTGCAAAGCAGAGAGAACCAGAGTATGATTCAGAAACACGCTTTAAAGCGAGAGTGTCAACGTGTCGCATACGCTTTGATCAGACCATACAGCATTAAAACGAAAGTCTCCTATCCGCGCACGATCATAACTTTGACAAATGTACAAGTAGTTTCATAACATCCAACTTGCAATTAAATTGGCGAATATCATGATATCATCTTCTTAAAACAATAGGTCGAATGGATGAAAACAGTTCTATCTCAAAGTTCTCGCGCGATGGGCGAAATCACCTTTGTGTGTGTATGTATATGGGAACTGAGTTTTATGACAAGACGACGATGCCAACTTGATTTGTAACGAACGTTCGGTTTGTACCGAAACAAACAAATGAAAAAAAAACTAAAGCCTAACGAAAGCAATTTACGAACAAGCTTAGATATTTGGAATAAACATTTATACAAAGTTTATTTCACAAATTTACCTTTGAATTTATACCTATATGTATATGATATGATATACAAAACAACTATATTTCTTCGTATGATGCAACGATAACAATGTTATTTCAATTATACATATTTGTACATATATAACGTAATATAATTTTTATAAAAATTCTAATAGCAGTTTCGATAGATGTCGAGATAGATGTATCAGAGACATCTGACAAGGAATATCTATACTATCCACTGGGTATTTACGCTGAAAAGTGTCGCTTTAAAATCTAGATTAACACGGGTGTTAAAACATGTGCGTTTTTGTAGGAAAGAGCAGCGCGCGATAGCGGAAGCGCACGACAGCAGATGCCGCAGACTCGCTGTACTCCTTTTTTTTCCTTTCTCCCCCTATTTAGTTGCGTGCAAGGAAGGCGAAGCGGCGGTGAGCAGGAGGCGAACGATTACGTAAAGTGTGGCAGCATTTAGCCCGACTAATTGCGCGCGAGAACCGCGGCGAAAGGGAGGGCGGCGCTCGCTCGCGTTCACCATCGCATGTGACGATCCTTTGACACGCGACGCCGACTTGTTAGTAACGCACGCGGCCAGCATATGTCGCCTTTCGGACAGCATCGAACAGCTCTTTCTCTCTTTCTCTCGATTTGTTCCGATACTTGCGCACGATATTATTTTATTTCATCCGGGATACGGCAACGGAAAGCAAAAGGTCCAAATCCAAAATGGAGTGATCGCTCAAACGCAATAACATCCATCATTACAAATCTATAATGCAATCTATAATGGAAGTACGAAAACACTTGGCAGATCGTATCGTATCGTACGCATGTGATGTCAAGTTGACAACTCGTCGCTGCAGATTTTTGCTCCCTCGCGAACGAGAATACCAAACGGAAAAAATCGGCGACTTTACCCAGTGAGAAATGATGATCGAAAAGACATCGACAAAAGATATCGATTTGACCAACTATTTCTCACTGTTATTGAGCGCGCGCACGCGTTACAACACTGGAAATAAAAAAAAGGACAAATTAGATCGGGCCAAGAGTATCTCTTTCTGGGCCTATCTTAATATATGCTGGGGACCTCTCTTCGATCCCACACGTACTACATATGCCAGCGACGACGTACAAGCCGATTAACGATTGCCAATAATTAGCTATCAACAATCAGCGTTTTATTACTGTAATTGCGAGATCTCTTTCACGTTTATCATATTATGCGATTCTCCAAAATAGCTATAGCTTAAGTTTGCTCAAGTTCTGCTAAAGCCAACATATTTATTTTATAATATAATCAAATAAATTAGACTTAATAATTATTTCTCTTAACGGGCAAAAGTAACAAAAAAATCTTGCTCAACGGCGGCGGAGCACAATTTGCAGAATACAAACATTTTCATAGTTGACACATAGTCAACATATTAAAAACATACGAGATACCTAGGTACAAAAATATCGTACACACACATAGAGATATAGTATCATATTATAACAATGTAAAAAGTATTATAAGTACTACATAAAAAAGAATCAACTTGAAAAAAATGAGTACCATCGTGATCGTATAAGTGAATTGATTAGACATGTTTTAAAGAATGCTGTTACGTATGTTAAGTAAGAAAGAAAAGGGTAGCGAAAATGGTACCGTTTGATACTTGCGCGACCACTGCATAGCGTCGCGTCGCGTCGCGTCATGTCACGAGGCAGAAAGGCAGCCTCAATCAGGCAAGATGCGAGATTCGATCCTGTGGGCAATTCTCTCGAATCAACGAACCACCGTGAAAACGGTCGATCTCCTCTCCGCCTTGATGTCGCAAACAAAACGCCTCTCCACGGACTCGTGAAATGCTCTTCAATGGACGCTGCACTCGCGCGCGGTGCACCGAACGGACCGAACATGCTCTCGATCGCACTCTTTTTGTTTGTGGTCACTCTTGAGGTGGGCTCGAGAACAAAAGGGCGCCCTTTCAGCCAGTTGGTATATTTTTGCTTTCATCGAACGTTCCCTCCCCCCCCCCCTCTTTCTCTCTATGAGGCAAGCATGTTTTTCTTGTATTTTAAAAATCATAAGAGCATTATTTCGCCAGTACGCTCTTTTGTTTACGTTAATGCGAATGTGCCTACATATATACGTACATACATACATACATACATACATACATACATACATACATACATACATACATACATACATACATACATACATATATACATACATACATACATACATACATGTGAGAAAGTTAGAAAATAATTTGATCGAGGCGTTCTTATATGTAGGTTAATAGAAAAAAAATGGAAAAGATTTTGCTGTCGTGAAGAAATTTGCCTATTGTGAAAAATTGCCTACTGCGACGTTGCACACGAGCGCAAACTTGTACCGAGAAAGAAAAGAAGACTTTTTAATTCTTATCTTATCATAGACAGTGGCGGATTAAGCTAATGAAAAATCAAGTTCCACGGCCTCGTGATGTCGAGAGCCTTCCGCGACGTTAATTGTTTTCCAGTTGTTTCATACTTTTCATTTCTTTCTTACTGTCAAAATGTTACTTAAATGAACGATAAGATGGTTTATTAGAATTTACGATTTATGACTAGGTTTTAGATTGTATAATATCTCTTCAAGTATCAATTTGCGTATCTATTTTTGTGTGAAACACAAAATAATCTCTTGCTTCTTAACAAGTTCCTTAATTCTCCCTTGAGTCGATTAACATGGATAATAAATCAACCTGTAAATACTCGTTATATTGTTTTCAATCAAACTTTCATTGAAAGCAAATATTAAGTATAGGCTCTCGAGAATATAGGCCCGTCTCTGATTGAGACGCGACATATTTCGATCGCATTTAGCAGTAAGTAAACAGTCGGAATAGTAACGCTCTTACGTAAAGAAGTCATGACCAAAACGCAAAACATTCAAAGTTTAATTACGTATTAAATTCAAAGTTATTATATACTAATAAGTAAAAAGCGAGTATATATGGAATATAATATAAATCTCGCTGTATAAAATCGCGCAAAATAAGGTCATAAGACAATGATATGCTCCCGATATCTGAATACATATGTTAACGAGTATATAGAAATATGTGTGCGTCTAGTTTTCGTACGTGCATCGTATTCAAATAAGTATGATAGTTGAAAAATTACCCTTTTATATAATTACCCTATTACATAAATAAGTGAAGAAGGAAAACTGTGATGAGATGACATGTAAACCGATATTGCTTAAAAATCAGTTGTAAGTGTGAAGAGAAAGAAAAAGAGACTGTAGAAAGAGAACGTTCGCTCGCTACCTGGCGCCTGTGAATACGATCCGTCGTATGTATAGTTGAAAGATTCATGTAGCAGGGAAGCATGCTTAGTTGTTTACTGCCTAGTTTGTGAAAAAAGAAAAAGAAATGAGCAATATCGACTTATGGATGCGTGACGTCCTCGCAAGTTACGGAGTAATCACATCGATCGTTTTATGCATCGTGATCTGGATGATACAAAAATGGCCAACATTACGGAAGGAGAGTTACAGAGCTCATCTTCTGGGATTCGAGATGGAATGCGCTGAGTTGGCCACACCGTATAAGGAACATCTCTTTAAAGCACTACAGTATATTGTTTCCAATGACGAAATGTTGCGATCAATGGGCTCTATTCGCATCCTTGAAATTGGTGTTAAAACGGGTGCGAATCAGTGTAGCGGCTCCGCGCGGTATCTCTTTCTATTTCTAGTTTCGATCAACAACGTCGCGGCGTTTCAGCCTCCACCTACCTCCTCCTCCATTTCGACATATCAAAATCTCCTCGATCCTTTGCGCTCCCAGAGAAGAGAAGAGTTGACTAATACATGTTTATGACATATACGTTTGCTTAGATCTTGTTTCCTTCCATTCTCTCTTTCCCTTCATCGATAGTCTCTTGGCATAACTCGTCTCATCTTGTGTTTTTTCGTGTGCTGTGTTTTTTCGTTCTGTAATTTTCTGTACGTAGAGTGAGAAATCGTTTTCCAATTTTTCGCGACACGATCTCTTATATAAAGATATACATGTAACAGATGAATAAAGATTTAATTAATCGTTAATCTAGGGTGCTCTGAAATAAGGCGTAGCATGTGCGTAAGGCTGTAATGTTTTTTTTTTCATTTTTTTCAATATATATACATCGTTCTAATATATTTTCAGTATTCGTATACATTCGGTATACGAATTAATTGGTTATTATTTATATTATTTGAGAAAAATGAGGAAAAATTTGACGTAGGCATCTTTGTACAGGTGAAAACGTACAGTTTTATCCGGAGGGGACGCATCTCATCGGCGTCGATTGGAACATCAAATTGGGCGAGTATCTGGTCAAAGGGAATCGTTCGTGGCAATTTTCTCATGTGATTATCGAGCGACTAATAACGGGCGACGGAAGTTCCTTGAAGGAAGTGTTAACGGGATGTGTGGATGCGGTTGTGACAACTAGATCATTGTGTTCCGTTAAATCGGTACAATCTACTCTTCAAGAAATTCGTCGGGTATTAGCTCCGGTAAGATTTCTAGCTTTACACGACACACAATTTCACAGCTACGTCAGAGAATTATACTTGATACTAAATAATTACAAGTTAAGAAATGTTAAGATTTCGATAAGCTCGCCATTTTATTTCGTCTTACAAGGGAGAAAGTGAAATTGTTAAGCAACTCATTTCAATTCAGGATAGAAGAACACGAGCATAGAATTACCCTATACTATACCTACTTTTTCAGCATTCGCTTTCTCGTAACGTACTGTATGTAGACTCTCGGACAGAAATGCCTACAAATATGAAGTTGGTCGTATTCAAAATTTATCTTTCTCCTACTGTCTTGCACATTGAAAAGAAAAATAAGAAAAAAGATAAACTCTGAATACGGCCAATTTCATACTTGTAGGCATTTCTGTCCGAGAGTATACTGTATGTATATGGGTATTCGTACCATTTTTTTCTATTAACTAAAGCAGTAATTATTTTGTAATGACAATCCAATTGGTGTTGTCCTTTAGCCGGGAGTATGTCCGTGAGCCGCGTTTGATAGTGTGCGTGGCGAATGTAGCAACAAATCGCTCACGCACACTATCAGGCGCGCGGCTCACTAACGTTCACCCAGCTATAAAAGACGATACCGATTGGATTATCTTCACAAATTATTGCTTTATTAAACATAATAGAAAAAACGGTTCAGGACTTTCCGATTCAATTTTTCATAAGAAATAACGCTATGTGCTTAGTGGGCGGTCTTTAAGAAACACTCTGTACAGTACCCAAGACACAAAAATCTCTACAATTTTCTACAACGTGTCGTCAAATTTACCGATATATGTATAGCTAGTTAGATGTTAAAGAATGCTAAAAATAATATAGGACTCAACGATATTGCCTTCTGCCCTACACACCGAGAGGTACTCTATTTATTTTTTCAAATTATACAACATCCGATTCTTTAAAACATTTTCGTAATAATTTTCTCTCTTTCTACACTTTCAATTCAAAAGCCTACGTAAGGTTAGGTTTTAAACAATTAAAAATTTGCGAAATGTCGATATATACCCTATACACATCTTTTCCTTTCCATTGCAAATACATACTGTTTACTTTTTAGAGCGGTAAATATATTTTCATGGAACACGTACCAGAAAAGGAAGGCACTGTCATACGATGGTTACAGATAGCATTGACGCGAACTGGCATATGGCCTGCTTTATTTGGCGATTGTCGTTTAGATGTTGACTGCGTTGTGGATATAGAAAACGCTGGTTTTAAAAAGGTCTCGTGGACCGTTTTACCTCTGGAAGGTTACGTCTCACATTCGCTTCATTTGATTCTCTGCAGACAACACGTGTTCGGCATCGCAACGAGATAAAGATTCGACATGTCGGATAATAAACATGAAATTTTCATCACCAATTTATATCAATAAAAGATTGACCATATTTTGACTAGACAATAAATGTCTGCCTACGTCTAGTCAAAAATTATTTTCCTACGACATGGTGATCGACGCGACGTCGAATCGATGCCTTTTCGACGCAAAAGATATTGACGCGATATCGTTTCGACATCGATTTAACCAATCATTTTCCACTGGAAGTAATCTTTTTAATGAAAAAAAGCCAAGTGGAATACTATAGTTAAATGGAATAGTTGGATAGAAAATTTGAAATAATCTCTCTTTTTTTTACATACAATTTTAATAAGCAAAAATTACATCACAAATACAATATGGTATTCGTTTCTTTTCAATTTTTTTGAAAAAAGAACACTAGATAACTCTGTTTTGGCAGAGATAATCTCAACACCGTCAAGTGTAAACGCTCCATCTTCACATTTTTTAATTTATATATAATTTTATTATATAATTAAATCAAATTGTGAAAAGTAAATGAAAAATGAAAAGTAAATCTTGAACCTACATTGTTATCAAACATACATTTTAAATAAAATAATTTTTAAAAATCTCATCTTTAAAAAGAGTACAATTTTTCATTCAATTCTTCTGGTGCTAAAATGGCTAAAACGATATAGCTCTATATAGATGTATATCTATTAAAAAATTTTAATTGCGTCGAGAAACAAACGGAATTGTCCGATCTGATCGACGCACACACGTACGGAAAATTCATTAAGAATTTTAACAACTTTTACACCTGCGTATACATCTGCGTAGTTAACAAGTTACAGAAACAATCAATAGTAAGCAAATATATATTTGAGGATTAACAAAATTCTTAAAATTCTATTGACTTTTAAACGTTTCTCAAACATAAATTTTTATACATCTCATACATAAATAAAATTTATGTGAAAATAAAAAATTCACAATAAAATATTTTATTATTTTATGTATTTTATGTAAAGAGTGACATCTCGATGACACACTGAAACTTGTCAATATTTATTATAATAGCATCATAATAATTTAACTACGCAATGTCTTTACGTTGATGTATATCAATGTTAATGCATTAATCATGTCTCGTATACATTTTAAGCACAAATAGCACTGTACATATTGTCGAACTCTTCCAGCACACACACACGCACACACACACGCACGCACGCACACACGCACGCGCATACGCACGCGCACACGCACGCGCACACACATTGTTTGTATATACTTATATTCAGAATATATTCAGTTTATATATATATATATATATATATATATATATATATATATATATACACACACACTCCCGTCAAAAAGTTTAAGACCAAACTAATAAATAAAGATTACAGAGAAAATACAAAATAAAAATGGTTCAAATTATAAACAAATTAATATTTATTTGTAAAGAAAGTTAATAGTAATGAAAATAAGTAATAACAGTATTTAATTTATGAAAAATTATTAAACATTCTTCTCATCAAAAAATTTATAACTTTTTTCTTTATAACTTTCATACAAAGTCTAGACATCGTATCAATTAATTTTTTTATTGTTTCACTGTCTATAGTGTTCCACTCCCTCTTTAGTATCTTCCATAAAGATTTCCCTAAAGCTGGACAATATTTTCGAACCCTTCGATCGAGCTCATCCTATATGTATTCAATAGGATTCAGATCGGGCGACTGTGGAGACCAGACCATATTTTTCAGAGTGGCAGCATCTTTTCTGTAGACGTTCGACGAATAAAAATGTGGCGATTTGATCCAAACACTTTAAATTTGGATTCGTCCGTCCATAGTACTTTTGCCCAATCTTCAAACGTCCAATCTTGTAATTCTTATAAGAAGCATCAAGATTGGACGTTTGAAGATTGGGCAAAAGTACTATGCACGGACGAATCCAAATTTAAAGTGTTTGGATCAAATCGCCGCATTTTTGTTCGTTGAACGTCTAAAGAAAAGATGCTGCCAAACTGTGTGGTCCCGACGATCAAGCATGGTGGTGATTCAATTATGATCTGGGGATCTTTCTGTGCTGCAGGAATCGGTGATATTGTCAAAATCGATGGTATTCTAAAAAAAGAACAGTATAAAATTATTTTGGAAAAACATGCAATACCTTCAGATGAACGGTCAATTAGGAAACCGTTTGTTTTACAACAAGATAACGACCCCAAACACTCTTCAAAGTTATGTCGAGAATATGTAACATCGAAGGAAAACGAAGGCACTCTGAAAAATATGGTCTGGCCTCCACAGTCGCCTGAATCCTATCGAACTCATTTGGGATGAGCTCGATCGAAGGATTCAAAAATATTGTCCAACTTCAGAGAAATCTTTATGGAAGATCCTAAAGATGGAGTGGAACACTATAGACAGTGAAACAATAAAAAAATTAATCAATAGGATGTCTAGACTTTGTATGAAAGAAAAAGGTAATATTATAAAGAAAAAAGGTAAATTTTTTTATGAGAAGAATGTTTAATAATTTTTCATAAATTAAACTGTTATTACTTATTTTCATTACTACAAACTTTCTTTACAAATAAGTATTAATTTGTTCATAATTTGAATTATTTATATTTTGTATTTTCTCTGTAATCTTTATTTATTAGTTTGGTCTTAAACTTTTTGACGGGAGTGTATATATATATATATATATATATATATATATATACACTCTCGTCAAATATATATATATATATATATATATATATATATATATATATAGCTATGTACACAACTATAATTATATCGTTTAGTTACAATTCTTTTATAATACAATTCTTTTAATCAACAAGCCATCTTTGTATGATATTAAGACACACGTAATTAACTCGTGACTTCTCAATGACGTACAAGTTTAACTTTCAAGGAACCGGGCAAAAGGAGAAGAGGAGAGAGAGAGAGAGCTCATTTTTTAATAAATAAAACAAAATATATTTTCTCTATAGTCTCTATCTTCTTTACCGGTTTATCGTCGCCACTAACTTCTTATTAATGTAATTTCGAATCTATCTATAAATATGCAGCCAGGACTTACGAGATGGGAAGAAGAAATTGACAATGACAAAGCAAAAGAAATAAAAAACCAAGAGGACGAAGGCGAAGTATTGTCCCTACCTCTTTCTAGATAATACGCTATATTTATTTTATTAATACATCGAGCTTATTTGATATGCGCTTATATTATATTCGATACATGTATCGTATACGTCTTAAACAGTCTCATAAAATTTCGCATTTCCTCTATACACATCTGTACACTTATACATTCTTCATATACTATTATATACAAACACATTAATTGAAAGCTGCTATAAAGTTTCGCTCGAATCGGAAGAATTGTAATAACTTTTCGTTTGAAACGTTAATAACTTTCTTACCGTAGATGTAACGTACGTTTCATCCTGCAGAATAACTAGCGAATTCTTAGATTTGTCCGAGATTACTTTATTTTCTGGTAAACTCCGGTCAAGATTATTCTCTTCAAGGAAAGTATTTGATAACATTTTTTCTTGCACGTGTCGCGTCTTGCGTATGTTTCGTACATTACTTAAAGGAGAAGTGGAAGATGCACTTTTTCTTGTCGCATCGATTCTCGACTTAATGTCGAATCTATTAGATTCATTAGCTAATCGTTCGTGTGCCATAGCTTTCTCGTCGCGTGATCTCGATCTCATTTGTACATTGCGCATCCGATTGTTCCGCTTTTCAAGAGAAGAGTCCAATGATTTCAAATGCCTCTTGCTGTATCTCTTCGCAATGGACTCGTTAAAGATTTCTTCTGGATTGGCACGATGATGGTATTGCAATTTATTATTGCATAGAATAGAAGCCCTCCCCCTTAACACTTTGCACGTAGGTGAGATGTAACTGTTGCTTTCTTCAGAATCTGAAGAGTTTGTATCGAATGTTTTTGTTTGGAAGAACATAACATGGACGTCCTTGCGATCTATCCCATTCTCCTTCATCACTCCATTTGAGTGATTTCTCCTGTCGTTCGTTATTTTGTTCTTCTTACTATTCAAAAACGAACGTCTTATCCCACGTTTATCCGAATGCGCAGCAGCACTATCGTTGTCAGCCTCACTTGAGAAAAATACACACTTTTCATTTTTACGTATTCGTAAGGAGTCAGTTGTTGTCTGCATGCTGTCAAAAGATTTCATCTCAACAACTCCACTACGCTTTTTCTTTTCCTCTATAGATTCAATATCTCTTTCCGCAGTCTTTCCCGACGAACGATGTATCGACGTACTTGAGCCTCTACTAGAACAATCTTCGTTTATATCATGGCTACGAACAAGCTTGGTTTGATCGCAGAAATTTTTCTCGGCACGACTCGGCACGACTCCGCCCACGCGATTCGCGTCTGTTGACACTTTTGATCTTTTTCTGGGATGTTGTATCGATCGAACAAAATCATCTTCATCCGACGTAAAAGTTAAAACTGAATATTTACTATTATTATGATAATTATCTTGGCTTACTACACTACGATGTTTACGCCGAAACGTTTTCCGCTGAAATGTAGAGTTCGCGTGATCGAAAATCGATTTACTTCCACTCTTTGCGACAATGTCGGACGTCGCATCCGTTTCCGCGTTCGTTTCCTTGGATTTAGTATTCTTTCTCAATGAATACGTGTTACGAACTAGTCGGACAGCTGCTCCATTTTCACAGGCCTGAATTCTGCGAGATTTTCCAGCCTGAGATTTCCTTTCATGATTAGTTTGCAGATTCGTATTCTGCAAAGTCTTCCTGTTATTGGAAGAAACATTTGTATTTATAACGTTGCTAATCTTCTCAAGACATACATTTGCAGGTAATCGCTCTACGACGACTTTAAGTTGTCCAAGTTTTACATTAGCTTTCTTATTGGCTTCATATACATTAGAGCGGCGATAAGTCTGCGCTTCAGACTCATTTGATATTTCTTTTTGCGAGATGACATTCGTTTTATTTAAACCTTGCATCTTAATCGTTGTACTTATACAAGTCTTTGCGGCGAATCTCGCGGGCAATCGTTCCAATACAACTTTAATCTCTCGTATCTTCACGTTCGCTTTCTCGTTTCTTTCGTCCAAGTGGGAATATTTAGATTTATTTGATAGCACATTTTGGCAGATGGTGTTATTCTTCGGCGACGAGTTCGTTGCTGCCGTTGTACAATATCTCGTTAACAAACGTGGGTCAAATCCCTCCGCGATCCGCAACTCCTTCTGACTCATGCCGCTCATCTTCGGACTCGATAGTTTTCTTCCTGCGTTCGAAGCGGAAGAGTCATCTTCAGGATCCAATCTTAAATCGAGAGAGTAGTCACTCAAAGTAGAGGCAGGTTGCGATGCCGTTGTGTTACATTGGCAAATAAGAATGGTACTTTCGTCGCTATCCTTGGTCGTTTCTTCATTCACTTCTAGATTTTCAATCTCGCAAGAATATAACTTTTTCAATTTGTTTAAACGCTTGTCAATCGGTATGTCCTTCTTATTTTGTCGTGCGCGATCGGTACTTGAGTCAACGTTGTTTTTTTTGGATCGTTCATAAGAAGGGTTAATCCGTTCTAAAAGTACGCGTGGCTCTAGATTAAGGGACGCTACATTTTGTTTGCCGTTCGCACTTTTTACAAAAGAAATATTCGTGTCATTGCTTCTCTGAAACGAATGGTCGTCTCGTCGTCTCGCCGACGTGTCATGTAAGTCTGAGGAACTTTTGCAAGAGCTGTCAATATTGGAATCTTGACTCTTGTCGTCATTAATATCTAAAATAGCTTCACTGGAAGAAGGTTCTTTCTCTTTTCTCTCGTTCCTTTTCACCTTTTCCCCCGAGCCAATGTTTTTCTTAACAAAGAGAGAAAGTTTCGTTTTGCCTTTGCGAACCAGGAACGTACATGTTTTTTTAATCGTACCATCGGAGTCTAAAGCAGGATGCTTCGTCTCAGTAAGTAAATTCTGCCTTGCTTCGGATAATCTACTTTTATCATGTTTTTCGGTTAGTGTCAGATCTACAGGGGAATCCCGGCCTGTGTACAATTTCTTACGATGGAAAGCTGTCAGACTCGTCTCATTTGCGCGATGAATTTCATTCTCCGACGTCTGCTTCTCACTTTGAGGAAAAGTATCCACTTGCACCATTTTATCTCGATCTGATACGTCATTATTCTTATCATTTCCGACCAATCGTTTTGACGTTTTATCAAATTGCCGAAAAATGGATGCAATGTCGTCTATAGTTTGCACATTTAAATTTCTTTGCGTGGTACTTGATTCATCTGCTTCATTCGCTTTCTCGCACGGTGAATCCTGCGATGAAATATTAGACTGTATCACGTTGACAGATGCTCTATTATACATTTCCGACGCCATATATTCCGTTGCTGACCGTGCATGCACGTCGTTGTCTGAAACGTCAACGTTACCGTCAATGTCAACGTCACCGTCACCGTCACCGTCACCGTCACCGTCACCGTCACCATCACCATCACCGTCATCGTCATCGTCATCGTCATCGTCAACGTCAACGTCAACGTCAACCTCAACATTGTCAGCATGTGCTGTCCGATCACGTCTTATAGGTTCCGTACTTTCAATCTCATTGTTGGACAAGCATCCTCCTGCCTCTTTAATAGAAGCACCTTTCAAAGATTTAACCTCGACACATTTTGCACCTTCTATAATAGCTACAGTATCCGCTTTCTTTGTCACGTTTGCATTTGACAGAATGTAAGCTGCAGTATCTACGGAACTGCAGGACGAGTCGTTGTTATGTTTTCGTCCATCATCTGCATCTACCGTATTTGAGACCAAACACACCGACTCGCTGAGAGACGAGCCCGTTTCAGACAATTCATTCTCATCTGAAAGCTTATACGGCGGATTACCAGTATTTATCCAATATTGTACCAAAGTTGCTGGTTTGCGCATAGGTACTCGCTGCCCACAACTATACTCCTCATCGCTAACTGCATTCTCTTTTTCTTTTTCTTTTTCTTTTTCTTTTTCTTCCTCTTCCTCCTCTTCCTCGTCCTCGTCCTCCTCCTCTTCTTCGTCTTCTTCTTCGGGCTCTAGAGTATCAACGTTTAGCTCTATATCATCAGACATCTGAAAGTAAAATAAACTTTTTGCAATAAACAAAGCAGCAAGTGTCGAACAGATTGCTCCGATTCGAGTGACAAGAGTTCTCAAGCATCTAATAAGGCATCCATTCTCACGAAAAAGGAAACAAATACCTCCTCCTTGGAATATCTATCAAACAAGTTGTCCCAAGTTTTCTCCCGTACTTCCAACAATTGTTTCGGTATTTGAAAATTGAAGGTACTGTCTTTCGTTCCCGTAATCCTACATGCGAGAGTCAACAATATTCGTTAGAAATAATAAGATAGACGTGTACATACACGTTAAATAGGTACCAACTTACCTTTCGATACCTTGGGAATAAGATTGCGACAAAAAGTCATTATTAATGTTTTCATTCACTATGCAGTTTTCCATTAGTTGTCTTATATCAACGCGACACAAACATGAAGACACTTGTAGATTTACGATTTATAAACAAGCTCATAATTATGATGCTCACATGTGAGAGCGGAAAATATTGAGAATCAAACACACACACACACACACACCAACACACACATGGAAGAACATTGAACGTGTAGGCAAAATAGAAATTGAAGTCGGAAGCGATTATGTGCTTTCTTTATGCGTAGAATGCGACGAGAGCCAATGGGCTAGTTTACACTGAATGTGTGTTTAGGCCTTAGGGTGCATTTACATGGAGCGCGGAAACGCGGAAACGCGGAAAGAAGTAACTAGATTCCGCCTTTCCGTCATTTCTTTCCGTCCCATTTGAGCGGAACAGCAGACTTTGTGCGTGTTTTGTGTGTGTGTGTGTGTGTGTGTGTGTGTGTGTGTGTGTGTGTGTGTGTGTGTGTGTGTGTGTGTGTGTGTGTGTGTGTGTGTGCCAAGGTATTATAAACAAAGAGGAAAAAGACACAGGAGGGAATGTATTGGTAGTGGGGGTATGGACAATCGCTGACGGAAATACGTCATGCAACCATCTTAAGTGTCCACTTTTTTTGACGTTTATCAGCGCCTTCTAGCAGGCAGTGTTGAAACTGTTGATATATTTGTTGTGGATACAATTGTGGCTACGTTCCATTTAACGCTCGTAATGCTCGCGAGCATCGTTGGTCCTTGTTTAATATTTGATGAATAACAAAAATAACATGATTTCACGAGCGTTGCAAGCGTTAAATGGAACTTATACTGTGAAATATAATATGATTCAATTATAGCGCGCGTGAGCGGCCATCTTGAGTGTCCACTTTTTTCGCTCATGTATATAGATACTTCCGTCAGCTTCGTGAACACCTAAATGCTCTCTCCTGTGTCTTTTTCCTCTTTGATTATAAAAGAAGTGTAAAACATTTATAATGAACGGTCTAGTAAGTATTTTAGTATTGAGTATTAAATATATTATAGTATTTATAAATTAATAATAAAGTGACATAATACTGTCAAATTGAAAAAAACTACTATTGTCGCTGTCACCTTGTATAAATCTTCTTTCTTCGATAAAAAAAATGAATCGTACCCATATTCTACGATTCATTTTGTGTTACAACTTCTTGTAACGCAAGTACAAATAATACATTAAAATAATTTTTCATTGTTATCTCTGCATACCTCATCGGTTCATCTCTTGCTTGCATGAGAAACTTCATAATAACCATTAATATAATATTTGGATCCATGATATACTGCTACTTTTAAAATAATAAAATACACGAAGTATAAAATAACTTTTTCTTCAATTGGCATCGAGATTTGGAATCGATAGAATATATTATAAAAATGCATAACGTATCTGAGTGCAACAGTACAGAGAAACAGAACAGAACATTTGACGCACTTGTTCCGCAAGTTTATTTCTCCTTATATTACATGGAGCACAATTTGGGCGGAAAAGCAGGACAATATGGTGATAACTAGATATTTATTCCTTTATTAAATGTGTGTGGACTTAATTCATTACAATTTGTATTAGGTTGCTTATCTTTTCAGTTTATTTATTGAATACAAGCATTTTAATCAATAAATATCGTTAAACATTCTTATTTTACAATTCCCTATTCCGCTTTTCCGCGCAAATTGTGCTCCATGTAATACAAGGGCAACCTAAGGCTGTAAACGAAATGGTTCAAACTCATTTTCAATACGGCCTTACTGTACGGCTTTACGGCCTTAGTCTACGCTTTATTAGCCGAAAACGACGGTTTACTCAAATGTCTCAAGCATCGTCTACAATGAACGTAGTAGTAAGTTCGTAAGCAAATCGACCAATCACAATCAAGTATTTTTACAAATTCTTGATTGTCATTGGTCAATTTGTTTACGACCTTACGACTACGACTCATTGTAGACGATGCTTCAAGGCCATCACACGTACATTTCCGTAACCGTAATCATAAGAAATTGAGCAACACGATTGGTCGATTCGGTCGATTACGGTTACGGACGACCAGATTGAATAATGTGATTGGTCGAAATCTTACGATTACAGTTATGGAAATTTACGTGTGATGGCCTTGAAGCATCGTCTACAATGAGTCGTAGTCGTAAGGTCATAAACAAATTGACCAATGACAATCAAGAATTTGTAAAAATACTTGATTGTGATTGGTCGATTTGCTTACGAACTTACTACTACGTTCATTGTAGACGATGCTTTACAGCCTTAATTCACTACTCTTACCGCTATTGTAGACCACGTATTAGAAATTGCACGCTTTTTGGACGTGTTCCAAAACCCGTATAGCCCCGATGTCCAGGCATTAATGACCCCATCTGACCTCCGTTTATTTAGCAGACAAATTAAAAATTTTTTATTTTTTATTGTTGTAATCGTTTGGGAATCATTTGGGCAAGTTTAGGAAAATATTATCATAATTTGGGAAATAATATTTTATTTATAATCGATGAAAATTAATTTAGCGTTTAGTTAGCAGACATAATAAAGGAAAAAAAAATTTTTTTTAGCAATCAACTAGAAATTATTTGGGAAACATGTCTGAAAAGTTTCAATATTTAGGAAATAATAATTTCGTTGTAATAATTAAATTTAATATCTGAAAATCAGTTTCACTATTATGCGAAAATATTGGAACGTTCCAGCTGCGCACATTCCAATTGCGCATAGTCGTTTACAGTAACCTGGAGTTTTTTTGCTGGACTACCAATCAGAAACTTTTATACTAATTAGCCAACAAGCAAAGTGAGCATTGGAGATCCATCCTAAAAATTTTCTGTCTTTTAAGGAATTTATTAAAATAACTCTTTATTTTGATATATGGAGTCTCATCTACATATTTATATACTTTATAAATCACATGCTATTTCGGAATAATTATACTTCACTACACATCATGCATCCGAAGAAGAAGATTACCACATCATGCAAAAGGTAAGTACGAATTTCTACTTTGGTTGAAATAATTGTAAAAATAAATAATTATTCACATTGACATTAAATGATAATGTCAATTATTTTAATAAATTCCTTAAGCCTTGTGTCCACGATCCGAGAACTCTGTCCGAGTTCTAGTTCCGAAAAACGTGTAGCCAATAAAATTGTTACTTTTCCGTAAAAGCTACTCTTTGATTGGCTATAAATTTCTCGGAACTAGAACTCGGACAGAGTTCTCGGATCGTGGACACAAGGTTTTAAAAGGCAGAAAATTTTTAGGATGGATCTTCAATGCTCACTTTGCTTGTTGGCTAATTAGTATAAAAGTTTCTGATTGGTAGTCCAGCAAAAAAACTTCAGGTTACTGTAAACGACTATGCGCAATTGGAATGTGCGCAGCTGGAACGTTCCAATATTTTCGCATAATAGTGAAACTGATTTTCAGATATTAAATTTAATTATTACAACGAAATTATTATTTCCTAAATATTGAAACTTTTTAGACATGTTTCCCAAATAATTTCTAGTTGATTGCTAAAAAAAATTTGTTTTTCCTTTATTATGTCTGCTAACTAAACGCTAAATTAATTTTCATCGATTATAAATAAAATATTATTTCCCAAATTATGATAATATTTTCTTAAACTTGCCCAAATGATTCCCAAACGATTACAACAATAAAAAATAAAAAATTTTTAATTTGTCTGCTAAATAAACGGAGGTATCTCAAGCCCCCTCTTGCCTTAATCGGTACCTAATGCTCTGTCTATCTATTCATATGTCTATGGGTCCGTGGTGGAGATGCGTCTATATATTTTGGACTCTATGGCATTTGAGAAGTATCAACGTTTCCTTCGTTTGAAAGAGTGCAAGAGAGAATATTGTATTAATTTTCAAACTTTCGCAAATTGTCTGATGCGCAACTATGTCGGAGATTAAGGATGATCCACGACAAGTTCTCGTTCTTCTGAATTCATTAGGATTCGTCGGCATTACTGCGATTCAGCTAAAAGCCTTTATGAAAGGTATACATGAATGCCACGCTTGCAACTCCTCTTTTTATCTGTTCATATCATTTGTGTAATAATATTATTATTATTATATACCAAATCGAGATCGGAGTGTTTATGAAATACTCGACGTTTGTTACCCAAAGCACGTGTAATTTTACTAGAGTTTTCTTTTCAGACCTGAAAATATACAGAAAAGTGAAAGAACGCGAAAGGCAGCAATGGAAAGAAGAGATTAAAACAAAGATAATTACTAAACAGCAAGCTCTGCTAACGGAAGCTTATGGACATCGCGACAACAATACAGCTGAATTTTCCTCGAATACAGTCCGTCCTGAATCATCCACATCCCTTGACACGGAGTCAGTAGTTAAAGTTCGAATAAGATGTATTCCTAAGGAGGAAGCTGTACTGCAGCAACAAAAACGTTCCAAAGCAACTGCAGTGAAGTCTAGTGAGAACCTGTCAAAGACTAAAAAGTATGACGAGGAAGATGGTGTCGAAACTGAATCCGCGAGGATTCACTACCAACAACCGTCGTTCAATATTAAATCTTGGCCAGTTGTCAGAAGCTCCAAAGATGAAAACAACCAAAATAAATCTAAGTGTTTAGTAAAACAGAGTCAGTTGGTGGAAAACGGTCAGCAAACGTTGCGAGTAGAGGAACAGATTAAACCAGTGACGTTAGTACAACAACATCCAGCAAGTGCACCTATTTTCGCGAGTCATACAAGTCGATCAGAATCAAAGAGCTATACGTCAGATTCGCGTGGAACAGTGCGCGCACAAAGTGCCTTATCTGCAAGATCGTCCGTTACGTTGGCACACAAATCATGTAAGTACACATACGCATACACTGAAACATGTGTACATATCGGTGTTTACTTGGTATATGTTGAACTCATTGTTTTTGTTTGTATATCCAGTTATTCGGCCATGGAGACTGCAATCAGAGACACAGAAACATATCACCAACAAGAAATGTGACCCTGTTGCTCTTTATCAAAAGTACCAACAAGAATGGAAGCAAATATCTTTTCCTGGTGAAGCGAAGCACTCGAAAGTAAGATGGGCTGTACGGGAAAAAATGCTTGGTACAGATCCACATCCTGTGGTAAGTGATCATACTATCAGTGATGACAGAACATTGAAATTTTTATTTTTGAAGTGTTTTTTTCTTTTAATTTTAGCCACTTTCAAAAAAGTCGATGGCTGGTATACCGATATTAAAAAGGAAATGATGCAACGGGCAATGGGAAATATATCGGTCTATGAGAGATTGATATTCTATAATGATAATAATTAAACTATTTTATTTTATCCAATATTTTTTAACGATTTAATTTCTAGACGTTACAGATATTTAAAATATGTACATATGCAAGCGTGGTGATATAAACAATGTGTGTGTATATATATATATATATAAACAGTGATACATATAATATACAGGTTTTTAATTTCATAAAAAATCGTTGTTTTTCATTATTGATTAAGTTTGAATGGACGAAGTAACTTTTTATTGTCTGCCCTATGCAAATGATGAAGTAATTTTTCTTCTACCAATCTCGCTGCTTTTTCCGTAAGAACCAGAGTCGTGTGTTTCAGCATGCTGTAGACGTTCAAACCTATACATACATACACGCATGTAATACACTTGTATACTAAATTTCATGTGTATTTCACTATATGATTACGGTCACGAGATATCGTTAGGAAAGGTTACATATGTACGCGTGCCGAAACAATATACTTACCATAAACGGGCATTAACGTAACATGCTTAATTGGATCGGTAGCTAGAGTGATATTTGTAGGCATAATATCATAGTTATCTACAATAAGTACAGATGGTCCCCACGTTCTCTCCTCTATTAACTGCTCTATATAGGAAGGTTCCGACGTAGGGATCTCCAAGTCCGCGACTATATGCAGGTCATCTTGTGCAAGTTTGACGGATAATGTTGACGTAAGGCCTGCCACACGGGTATAAAATGGCAACATGTAAAAGTGCGGCTTCGGAGACCGAGGGCCGTGCGCGACTCCACCACCTCTCCACAGTGGCGAACGTATACTTCCATGGCGAGCTCGTCCTGTTCCTTTCTGTGGCCAAGGCTTCCTACCACCACCTCGGACTTCAGCCCGCGTTTTCGTATGCGCATAAGACTGTAAACGAAAAATACAATTTTCTCTCTCTCTCTCTCTCTCTCTCTCTCTCTCTCTCTCTCTCTCTGTATTACTTGATTCGCAGTATACAATTAACAACACCACAAGCTATATACTTACAACCCAGCGGTACATTTGTTGCCACCTCACATTCTGATGAATGATGTCGATTCGAGGTGTAGCCGCATAAATGTGAGGATGTAACGTGACCAAGCCCAATTTCCTTTCTTCCACAGTATTTAAATTTTCTAGCCACACTTGCCGAGGCTTCTGATAAAATGTACTTTCATCATCGTACTGTATCTTGGATATTATCGGATCATGTTCAACTTTTGCTTGATTTTCTACGGCCGTGCAATACGGCGCTCTCACGGTAGATGGGCACATAGCCTTTTGCACGTTACTAACAATTCTTCGAAATAGCGTTGACATTTTAGCGCCAAGAGGAGCCAGTTTTATTCACCTGTATTCCACTTCTGAATCCTATATCTGTGACTCACAATACGACCATTTCTTCTTCTAATTAATTGCGCTGGTGCCCGAATGGGCACAACACGGCCACGGCTAACCAAGAGTCTGTTGAATGGAGCTCCGAGACTAGGGGTGCGTTCCGAGTTACGCATGAGACGCACAGATTGCATAGAAAATCGTTCCGATTTAACTAATGCGCGCATTGGTAGCGCTATGGAAGCGCTGAGAATTCCCTAGATTGTACTAACCGTACTAAATTCTTAGCTCTCTTCCCAGCGCATTGACTGCTTCTCTTTCGACTTGAGGCAGCTAATGCGTTTGATGCGCTTAAGCAATCTATGCGTTTCATGCGTAATTCGGAACACATCAAACGACGGATAAAGATCACGGTATTCTTCATGATGGAACGACAGTTACATGAATTTCCAGTTTTAATAGAAACGAATAAAGTTTTGACTTATTTTTAAATAAAGATAACATAGAGAAAGCAAGCCAAGGTTATATCAAAATGTTATTATATCTTGAATTATTTAATGTATAGTTTAGGTCAGAGTTGGGCATTATTCGGATAAATTGTTACTTAGTTCGTTATTTAAGTAAAATTTTATTTATTATTTATAATTTCTTTATTCATTAGTTAGATTTTTGTGATTATTTCTTATTTGCATTATTCCTTATATGCATTATTTGTTATTCGCATTTCTACAGAGTTGGATATTATTCGAATTGTTATTCAGCTTGTTACTTAAATAAAATTTTACTTATTATTTATTATTTATTTATTCGTTACTTCTGTAATTATTCGTTATTTACATTATTCATTATTCGAACATCTGTAATTATTTGTTATTTGATTTAATTTGTTATTTGCCTTATTTCTTATTTATTATTTACTATTCCTTGTTTTTATTCTTTGTTACTTATTTTATAAAGGACAATAAATAATAATAAATGTGTGCAGTAATATTAAATATAAACAGTGTATGTCTGCACGCACACGCGCGTGTGTATTTATATCATTATATTACAATAAATTATTTTTATTTTATATACTTATTATTATACTTATATTATTATATTACTATTCTAATATTACATGTATAAATAAAAAAATAAATAAATAAATAATAATATTCTATAATATAAATAATAATTTTCTAAAAGTATTTATTATTCATTATCTTTTATACATAAGTAACAAAGAATAGAAACAAGGAATAGTAAATAATAAATAATAAATAAGGCAAATAACAAATAAACCAAGTAACGAATAATTACAGATGTTTGAATAACGAATAATGCAAATAACGAATAATTATAGAAATAACAAATGAACAAATAATAAGTAAAATTTTATTTAAATAACAAGCTGAATAACAATTTATTTGAATGATGTCCAACTCTAGAAATGCGAATAACAAATAAATTATTACTTTGTTTATTTAAATAAAATATTTTAAATAATTTAATTATTCGAATTTCACTGTGTAAAGTATTATTTATGGAATTATTAATTAATTATTTTAAATAATATTTGCCCAACTCTGGGTTAGGTGTTAGCTGTGTTGTTTTATTTCAATAATTAAAAACATTAACAAAGATACTACAATTCGTTTCTTGATGTTTTGCTTGGAATCCATTTTCAAGCTGTATTAGGGCACAGAATGCATAAACAACCGTTCCGAATAATGAAAGCGCTTCATGCGCATTGACAAAACGGAACGATTTCGAAGCACTACGCAATGGTGATGCAGTTTATGCGTTTCATGCGCAACTCGGAACGCACCCTAGGCGGGATGCCTCTTGCCCCTGGAGCGTTAACAAGTGGCTCCCCCCTAAATCCCCCAGATACCCCAGAATCCCGGGGCCGGAAAGGGAGGGAAAGATTAAATCTTTAGTAGAGTCCTATAATCAGAGAAGCGACATTAGCGAACTCCTTTTGATTGGTCAATTGAGTCACGTGGTTTAGTCGCCATTTTGTGTACCACTGTTGGGCTTCATATACAACAAAATAGCGTGCTCCGTACTATTTAGTGCTACATAAAGAGACAATGCAATTAGAAATTATAAGGTAAAATCTTATTTTATATAATATGTAATATTATTATATTATTATGAGTCTGTTTCTCCAATGTCAGTTAACTTTAACCTATATGATTGTTATGTGACTGTGTGCTCCAAACCTGTCCAAACCCGCTTTGTTGACGTCACCAGCTGTTACAAGCTCATGGACACTCACTCACACACTCACGGATCAGCTTCTAAGGTACACAAGATGGCGAACCAAAGTCATGGTGGGAGGTAAATGTCGCTTCTCTGACTATAGGACTCTAATCTTTAGCTCCAAAGATTTCAAAAAGGAAAGCAAGATACGACATAATTTAGGGGTAGGATGTCGCAGAACGGGAAAGATGTCTATAGGATAGTTAGGATAATTACTTTTGAGGTAGTTGTATAGAATACGTGACTTGTTTCTGGTTAAGGTGCAATGGAAAATAATATGATTGATATCTTGGCGTGAGTCGCCACAATCACACATGCCTGAGTCGATAATATTTTTCCTGTATAAACTAAAATTCAGATTATAATGATTAGATCTAATTCTGTTAATAGTAACAATCTCCTGTCTTTTGAGTGGAAGATCATGGAACCAGGTTTTACTGGAGTCGTTATGGTAGATACTGTAGAATTGGATGCCCTTGAAACGCGCCTGACTGTCAAGAAATGTTTGAAAAGCATTATGCATATTCTGCCTTGTTTCGACATAGAGATCTGAAAAAGGTATTTTAAACGTCACCTTACGACCGTCGCAGGCTGCGGCCTTGGCAGCTCTGTCAGCCAGTTCGTTGCCCATGATACCTTTATGGGCGGGAACCCACACGAATACCAAAGAAGACATTTTTTCTTTGAGGAGCTGAATTTTGTGCTTGAGAAGCGGAATAATATAATTATTAAGATTCAAATGGGGAGACGCGAGAGCCTCCAGAACACTCAAAGAATCAGTGACTATAGCAGCATTGTCATGTCCAAGTTGATCAATTAAAAGGAGGGCCTCTTTGATAGCCCATGCTTCAGCCGAAAAAATGGAGGTGTCTACAGGCAGTTTATATTTGAATGCAATCTTCAGTTCTGACGAATAAACTCCTGCACCGACAGATAGGCCCTCAAGGCCTTTAGAGCCATCGGTATAGTAGATACTCGAACCCTCCGGAAGTGAGACAATAAATTCATTGAAGGATCTGTCATAGCTATCTTGTCGTCTAACGCTAGCAGCGGAGGATTAAACTTGAGATACTGAAAAGTGTCTATAGAGGATTGGTAGCTATAGCTGTAACATGGTAGAAAAACCGATCTATGAATTTCAGAACATACGTGTTTGTACATTATATACGATTTCAATATAGGGATCGTTTTGATAGCCCTACTTTTGTTCTGAGGGGACCTCAGACTGAGGCAAATATCCTGCAGTGAAGCCGTCACTGGGCTAAAAGAGGAAGAGAGACTTTTGATAATATATTTAGAAGAGAGATAATTAATTCTAATCGACAACGGAGGTTCTTTAGCTTCGTCTAGGATGACGTTGATTGGCGTGGATTTGCGATAACCCATAGCTATCCTGAGTGCAGCGAACTGCAGTCTCTGCAGTTTAAGTAGGATCGTCTGATTATTCCGAAACTTGAAGACTTGGAAGCCATATTCAATAACACTCCTCATTGTAGCTCTGTAAATTTGTAAAAGCGAAGAAGGATGGGCACCCCAAACAGTACCCGTAAGAGAAGAGAGGATTTTAATAATAGCGCTACATCTCCTTATAAGGTGCGCAACGTGCATCTTGCCGGAAAGACGCGGATCCAGGTGGATTCCCAAAAACCTGACAGAAGTCGTCCAGAGCACCGCATGTTCACCGATACGAATTTCCTCTGAAGGAATGGAAGAGCTCCTTCTTCTAGAAAATAAAAGACCTTTAGATTTTGAAGGCGATATGTCCAACCCACGCTCGCGCAGAAAATCAGCCACACCCCTCAAGGATTCATTAACCGAATACAAGCTATCCGCCGCTTCTCTCATTGTCGAGAAGATAACGATATCGTCAGCATATTGAAGAATATGAGAATTCCTGTGTAAGGAATGGGCAATGTTCTTGACATAAATATTAAAAAGGAAGGGACTCAGGATTGAACCCTGCGGTGTACCTTTATACGCAGTGTATTGTTGAGACAATCTCCCATTCCGAACGAAATACACGTGTCTTTCTCCTATCAGGTTAGCTACAAATTTCCTAAATTGAGCGGGAATTCCCAGCTCCTCCAAATCCTTGAGCAAAATATCCGGGATGACGTTGTCGAAGGCGCCCGTCACGTCCAGGAAGACCGCCGTGGTGACCTTCCCATTCAAGAAACCTTCGTATATTCTGTTAGTGAGAATAATTAAACTGTCGCCACAAGATTTGAAGTTTCTGAATCCAAACTGCACATCCGGGATAACTCCCGAAGATTCTAATTGCCATTTAATTCTTTGATATAAACATCGCTCCATCGTCTTCAGGGCACACGACATCAATGAAATAGGTCGAAATCCGCTGTTATTGGGTTTAGGAATGAGCACTACAAGCGCTTCTCTCCATGGGGCCGGTATGTTCCCGTCAGCAAAAAATTGATTATAGACTTCCAGAAGGGTGTGTAGAATATAGTTAGGCAGATGTGCAATGATATCCGGTCCGATGCCGTCCAGTCCGGCAGCTGAGCGCTTCTTCGATAATCTTACAGCCGCCTTAAACTCCTCCCACGAAATAGGATCATCCATCCATCCAAGTATCCTCCCGTTCCGGAGGTCCGCCGCCCTCAATTTTTCGAGGCTGTAATCTTGTAGCGGAGAGCAATAGGGTGGGCAGAGCTTCCGAGTAGCCTCCTCCAACTGCCGATCAGTTTCAGGCCAATTTGGAGCTGTGGCGTTAAAGTCCCTTTTTTGAAACAGCTTAACAAGGCGCCATAATTCTGGAGATGGAGTCTTGCTTGTAAACGAAGAATAAAATGTAGTCCAATTGATTCTCTTCCTTCTTCTTAAAGTCTTCTTGCATGAGTTATAGACTCTTTTATATTCACAAAGATTCACATACGTAGGTTGTACTTTGTATGACTTAAGTGCTTCTCTTCTTCGATCAACAGCTTCTTGACATTTTTGATCCCACCAGGGAGCTGGACGGTATTTATTCTTAGTGCCCACCTTCTTCACCTTGACAATCTCTCCCTGTGCGGCGGGGCCACCCGCGAGAATAGAAATGCAGCTCTTGATTTTGTCGACAATGTAATCATAGCGAGCCAAGGGATCAGAGGGAAGATGCGCCTCAAAATCCTCCTTCACAGAAATGTTCTCCAAATATGTCTCCAGCTGTATAAGTTCTTTTTCATTAAGTCTAACCTGGTGGATGAATCTATAACTGGGCTCCGGTTTGCTACCGAGTGAAGTGCATATAGGGAAATGATCACTTCCGTGCAGATCCTCCTCCACTGCGGAGACACACTCAAGTGAGAGAGCCGAGGACGCAGCTATGATGTCTATGTTGGAGAAGTGGTAAGCCGACAGATTGAAGTAGGTGGGATTGTTCAGATCGTCAGGAACGACCTGGTTGAAGTCTGTCAAGACTGCTGATAATCTTTCGCCGTTACCGTCGCAAAACTCCGATCCCCACATGAAATGATGAGCATTGATGTCTCCCACAAACAGCGTATATTTGGACCTGGAGAGAAATTCAAAGATGTTATGTAAAACGCTTTTTGGGGTACTTCGATTAGGATGCCTATAAATGTTGACTATTATTAGATTGTCCATCTTATATGGAATGCTGACTATAATCAACTCGATAGACATGTGTCTGAAAGCCGATGAGTCGATAATGTTAAACCTCTGCTGGTCACGAACAAGCGTGACAATTCCTCTTTGATTATTGTTGAGCATGTCTGCTCGGATAGCTTGAAATCCTTTGATATATAACGATTTCCCAGGCGAAAGTAACGATTCTTGTAGGCATATTACGTCGTAGGCTTGAAAATAATTAGTTATTTCCGGAAATTTGTTCCTTAAGCCTCTGCAATTCCATTGTAAGATCTTCCCATCGATTGCGAACTTTGATTATTAGAACTGAATGGACTCAGATGATACCCTTGACTGCGGCGAATAATCAGTTGAAAAGGAGGGACCTGTATCCGGATTAAAAACAGAGATTAGCCAAAATATTCTGTAGAGGGGCGATAAGCTTACCCAAGTTGGCTAATTCAAGTAGGCATTTCTGGAATTTATCCAGAATCTCGTGTTTGGCCTCCAGAGAATCCGAAGTATGACCGGTTGCTGATCCTTGATACTGGAAGAAGTTGTTCTGCGGATCTTCATTTGAGTTCGACGCCATAAATTGAGAAGCACCGGTAATAGCTCCGTAATTTGTCCTCCCATTGGGAGCGATAAGTAAATTGCAATGGTCTGAAGGAAAGCCGGCACTACGCTGCGACCTGTCTGTTCGTTCTCTTGGCAAGTTTCTCTGAGAAGCCGTATTCGCCCTGGAGATATGGAGATCACTGGGTGCTAGCGGCCTGGAACGTCCAGGGATTCTTATTGTAGCATTTGCATATGTGCGATTCCTGAAGTCCATGTTTCCATCTAAATCACTCAGCGGAGCAAATCTGTTAGTGTCACTGTAATGATCGGAAGAGCGAGGGAAGGGATAATTGACAAAGTCCGTAGTAGGATTGCGGGGGTAATTTCCACCTTTGAAAGCTCTCAACTTTTGCTTAGCCTCTATAAAAGATATGTTTTCAGACGACGCTAAAGATTGTGCTGACTTATATTCCATAACGAGCGGACACTGGTGTGACGTCGGGAAGTGAGGTCCCCCACAGTTAATGCAACTGATCTTGTCAGGGACTGATGGACAGTCTACACCCTCATCATGTCTTTCATTCCCACACTTGATACACCTAGGTTTGCTTTTGCACCATTTCCCGATATGCCCGACACGAAAACATTCAAAGCAAATTTTCACCTTAGGTACATACGGAGTTACTTCATATTTCAGCCTATATACCGCCACATGTTTAGGCAGCAGCTGACCGGCGAATTTCACGCAGATTGATCTGGAAGGAACATATTTAAACGAGTTGTCTATTTTGACTCTACGGTTAAGTCTGAAGACGTCTAGCACCTTATACGGAGAGTCAATTGCGCCAATTAGATCCTCCTTGTCGATATCCGTAGGAATATCTCTTATAACATCTATGCGAAGGATTTTATGTGAAGAAATGTAAGCTTCTATTTTAGCCGAGGGTAAAAAGGGATCGTCGATAACCTTATTGGCTGAGGCAGCAGATTTGAACTCCGCCGATAACTGAGATCGACCCAACTTTTTAATACCGATGAGATCATTCATCGCAATGCGAGATAACTTCTTACTGATGGTAAGAGGGTGCAAGTGAGATTCTGCATTATCGACAGCTCGTATGTGAACAATAAATGGCGCAATGTCTGTGTTTGAATATCTCGACTTAACAATGGGTCGCGAGGAATGCTTAGAGATTGCATTACTCTCAGCTATATGCGATTCTGATATTTTACACGATTTTGAGCCCGTTTTAGCGCAAATCAAAGACTCACCGTCATTCTCCAACGGACGCTTGAGGTCAATCATACCTGCAGGTTCTGTCCGGGAATCGAAATTCGGGGGGGGAATCCCCTTGTTTTTGGATCCAAGAGACAACACAGAATTTTCCGTCACCGTGGGAGAGTGCGTGACCACATGATCCTCGATACCTGGGGAATGGGAGATGTTCGGGGAGAGATTCTCCTTATCAGTCAGGACGAAGTCCATGGCTTCTTGACGAGATTGAGACATTTCACTGCCTGATTCTGTCGGATTGTTAGATTTCGTACCAATCTTCTTGATTTGACTTTTGAGGATTCTGGTGGGCCTTTTCCCGATTTCTAAAGCCGATTTAGTCTTAGGTGTATTGTAGGGAGTAGGAATTTTACTGTGAATATGTATCGTGAAAGAGGGATAAGGATTATCCGATGAGGGGGGAGAGAAAGGCTCGAAATTGGGGGAAGGGGAGAGGGAGGCCCCGGGCCCGTAACCGTCCCCTTCCCGCAGGAGGCCGATGCCTCCTGCATATTATAAGACCACAAACCGAAGTTCAGTAATCAAAGGAACTCGCGCAAAAGAAATATCGGTCACCTGAGGCGACAAAGAAATCAACAGCGAAACGGAACTGAAGTTACTTCGCACTAAAACCGAACGGCGGACAATAATCGCTGAGAGCCCGTCTGCACTGCTCGGCGGTCGGCGCGCGAGTCCTCATAATACGACCACGAGTCACGACGTGACCACAGTATATACAGTAGCGCAACTGTCTTGATTTCGTGTTGACCAAAACGGAGTGCGCGTGCGCGAAATAAGTAAGCTGACTAGTAACGACATCTGAACTTTCCTCTCACTCATTCTTCTTTCTTTCGTTCTCTCTTACATCAACATCTGTATTTACTAACAGAAATTGGCGGGATCTGAGAAATATATATATTGCACATTATTCATTTCATGATCGCGCAGCCAGAGTGATATAATAATGATAAAGAATAATAAAGTGCTAGTGAGTGATAAAGAGTGATAAAGTGCTGAAGTGCTGAAGTACTAAGTAATAAAGTGATAAAGTGATAGAGTGAAAATTAGAAGCAAATTTTAGTGAAAGTTGAAGTGTTTCAATCTTAAAGAAAAAATATTTTAAAGAATTGAAAATCTGTATAAATATTATACAGGTTTTCAATTCTTTTTTGAGAGAAACACTTTGATCTTAGCTCTGTTTCAGGTGTATTGGTGTTGCTAAAATTGTAAAAAGAAAAACATTCTGAACATTTTATAAAAATGAGTTTGAAAAGGAATCCAAGCTGTGCAGTACCTAAATGTATTTACAATATAAATGTAGAAAAGCGTCATTTTTTTAGATTTCCGAAGGAGTATAATAGGTTAAATACACTTTATTTCTTAATTAAAACATATTTTTAATTGTAATATGTGCATTACATTCCCTTATATTAATAAATTTTTTATATGTATAGATGGTTACAATGGGTACAAGCATGCGGAAGGCTGGATCTCGAACCAAAAGGTCCAGAGTATGCTTACGAAAATTGTCGTCTGTGCCATGAACATTTCGAAGAGAAATGGTACAAAATTAATAAGACCAGAGCTCGTCTTCATTCTGATGCCATACCCACCAAATTTTTTGAAGAACCTTTTGATGAAAAGTGATTTTTCATTAAAAATTTAGATAATTACGGTTTACTTTTCATATTACATTTAGATATTGATAACATCTAACATAAATAAAAAAAATAAAACCTTTTTTTCAGCAATGCAGCTGATGTTTCAACAATGGAATCAGAGGAAGATACTGTGTAAGCAACTTTTATATTTATAAGATTAATGCATAAATTATATATTTATAACATAAATCTTTCTACAGAAATATAACAGAGAAAGAAATAGAAAAAATGGAAGAAAATTTTGATCAAGAAGAAATAAATAAGTAAGGAAATCTTTATACTCTACTGTATTTTATGAATCTTTCCTTTCAAATTAATATTATAGCTTATATTACTGTTACAGAAATACTTGTACAGATCCAGAAATTAATCAGTCTCTACCAAAGGAATCTCTCTATCAGTCTCTACAAAAAGGAAATGATAACAGGTAATTAAATATTAAATATTTTATATATATATATATATATATATATATATATATATATATATATATTACAGGAATGCATCCAATGGTGTATCTACTCTTCACAAATCATCAGAGAATAGTCCTCGGAAAAGCAAATTACGCGCTAAAATTATTAACTTAAAAGCGCAAAATAAAACGCTGCGGGAAACAATTAGAAGACTCCGAAAAGAAAAAGAGAAGAAAAAGAATATACCAGCTGAAGAAGAGATCGACGAGCACAAAACTTTGTTAGAGTTAGGCCGTAAGTTATTGCCTGTTAATTTTGCAAAATTATTATCGGCACAAATTAACGCACAAACCAGAAGCAAACGAGGTAGAAGATACGATCCGGATTTTAAAAGATTTGCATTGTCGTTATATTTTTCAAGTCCGCGAAATTATAAAGAATTGCAAAAATCAATTACATTGCCGTCAGTACGTTCCTTGCACTTATTCACAGAAAATTGGAATATTTTGCCTGGTATTAACAATAAAATATTTGATGCTTTAGCTGTCAAATTAAATTCATTATTGCGCCATTATAAAGCGCCATTGTATATTATGTGCGGACGAAATGAGTATAAAATCTCATTTATTTTATAATGTGTCACAAGATGCAGTAATCGGTTTTGAAGATACGGGTAATAATAAATCACCTATACCTGCAAAAAGTGCTTTAGTAATAATGGCACGTAACATTACAGGTAACTGGAAAGTTCCCGTTTGCTTTTGTTTTGTGGAAACTGCATGTTCGAGCACAATTTTGAAAAATCTGCTATTTGATATTATAATAAAATTAAAAAATAAAGGTGTTAAAGTGCATGCATTGGTGACGGACATGGGGTCAAATTTTATGTTGCTATCTCGCGAGTTAGGTATTTCCACAGACAATTCTATATTTTTAATTGAGGAAGAAAACATATTTTATATTTTTGATACTCCGCATCTAATAAAAGCCACACGTAACAATTTGTTAAAACATAATTTTAAAATAAACGATGTAATAGCTTCATGAACGCATATTGAAAATTTTTATAAAAGAGATAATAAACAATGGATAAAGGCAGCTCCTAAATTATCCAATTGTCACATTCAACCAACTAACTTTTCGAAAATGAAAGTGAAATATGCGGTCCAAATATTGAGTAATCATGTGGCTGCGGGTATGTGTACGCAAATGTCTTCCGGTTTTCTTCCAACTGAAGCAGTTGGAAGTATAGATGTGATTGATCGTTTCGATAAATTATTTGATATTTTAAATTCATCGTCTGTAGTTAATCCTAAAGAATATGAAAAAGTTTTTACCGGAAGCGATAAACAAACGCAATTTTTAGAAGAAATGTTATTTTTTTTTAAATGTGTAAAAGTTATTAATGAGAAGAGCTCCCACGTAAGCGTTAAATGCTTTAAATCCTGGCAGATTACAATTAACAGTGTAATACAACTATGGAAAATATTAAAATCTTATGATTTTCTATATCTTCGAACACGTAAATTGAATCAAGATTGTCTTGAAAATTTTTTTGGTTTTATTCGTCAATGACTACGTTTACACGGTACCGTTAATCGGGTTTAATAACATCCGTAGTTGTCAGGTAGACCAATCGTAATCATTTTTCAGAAGAATGGAATAACTGTGGTTGGCCGGCCTAAGAACTACCGATGTATAAAACCCGATTAACGGTGCCGTGTAAACGTATTCAATAAGGCGGTAATTGTGTTAATCCAACACCAATACAGTTTACGCGTGCCTTTAAAAAACTTTTTAGTTTAAAATTTTTACAACATTCGGATACACAAAACTGTGCACAAGATGTTGACGAGATGTTAAATTTAAATGATTCATTATATACGGATAATTCTACATCAGAATTTGTTCCCTCGTCAGCGCATGAAGTTTTAAATATTCCAACTCATGAATATTATTCTATGGATCTGCCAGAAGAAAATGCATTAAAATATGTATGCGGTTTTTTAATTAAAAAATGTATAGAAATACATTCATGCGATGCGTGCATAAATTATATGAATGAAAATAACGCCATTTTAGATAATACTACCTTATATTGTTCTTTTCGAGCCTATAACAATGAAGAAAATTTGTTTGGAAATTTAAATATTCCTAGTAATAGCTTTTGTGCATATATTCATAAATTAGAAGAGATATTTGTAAAGAATTTTGAAAGTAATTGTTTTCAAAAAAATATTGGCAGTTATTTATTCCAGCTTGCGAAAAATGTACATTTTGAACCACCATGTCCACATTTTCCAGTTATCTTTCTTATAAAATTGTTTTTACGCATGCGTATTTATTATACATTGTCACAACATAACAAAGCAACTAAAAAAGTTTAAAAAAAAATAGGAAACTTAATATTTTACACTTGTAAATTATTTGCTTTTGCATCTTTTTTTTATTACTAATTAACAAAAATATACTTTAGGTGCTGTTTTCTTGTATACTGAATGTAACTTTCTTTGCTTATTTATTATATTTCTGTAATTTTCTTTGTTGTATGTTTATGGAAATTGTATTGTGCAATCAAATCATTAGTTTTCATAATGTTTCGTTTTTTGCAAGCAATGGATGTATGCGATATATGGATATTTTCTTTTTCTCTTGTGCGTTTAATTTCTTAATATTGTATATTTATTACTATTATCTATTATAACATTTTTATTACATGTATGCACTATACTTTTAATGTTTATATGTATGTGCATGTGTGTGTGTGTGTGTTTAGAGACATAATATTCTCATGTATCTATTCTTATTATGTTTTATTATTTTTAAATCTAATCTTTTAATTAAGTATTTATAAAATATTTTTTTATAATTTTTGTTAAAGATTTGAACATTTTCGTGTTGGGTAACTCAAGTCAGCAAAAGGGAAATTAAAAAAAGAATACTCATGTTTCTAAAGGTATTAGACATATGTATTTAACTATTTTTAAATGTATATTTTTTATCATTATGTGAAAATTATTTTTTATTTTCTTGCTCATACCGAAAGGGATCGAATAGCTATAAGGTTACAATTAATATGTATTTTATAAATGTAAGTTTCATACATATGTATTTTAAAATTATCACGTATATATAATCTTATTACATAATATATATGACTCCAATAAATATATTTTTCCTTTTTTTCAATCAATTTTATATTAATTTCCTTCTGTTAACGAAGCGTGCAATTAAATATGATTTATATAATTTATATATATTTTATATAACATAAATTATTTTCATAAATGTTTAATAATATAATTTAAAATTTGTTTTTTTTAGCACAATATGTATACTTTATATTTTCTCCGTTGCTTCTTTTTGTCTCTGTTTTAATATTATATGTATATATATATATATATATATAATTTATAATATTATGAAATATATATTAAAATATATATTATAATATACAATTATTATGGTATATGTACTATATAGTATATTTATTGCCACTTGTAATATTTTATACGTTATAATCTTTTATTTATTTTTTCATTTTTTTACACATGATATCATTAATAACTTTCATACTTCTACATAATTTTTATATTCTATATTCTAATATGGCAATAAGTAATCTAAAATGACGAATAGTATCTTTATTTTTGATCACGTGACATCTCTCTACGCTGAAAATGAATGTCACCTTACAACTATGGCTCATTGTGAACGACGCTTCAGTTTACTTATTTCGCGTATGCGCACTCCGTTTTGGCCAACACTAACATCAAAAGTGCCGACAGAGAGTTGCGCTACTGTGACGTGACGGCGGCAGAAAAACTAACCATACCAAGAGTTGGTTAGGCGACAGTTTCCCGAAAAGTGGAGGGGATAATGTTGGTACCAACGAAAATCTCTATACGTTCAATTTTAATTTCTATGCGTTAGTACCTCTGTTTAAGTAGTAAGGCTGAAATCACATGTACGGAATAAAGCTGCGGAATAGAACGTGCATCATAGAACCAACCAATCAAAGCTATTCTGCAGATTTTCTATTGGCTCTGATTGGTTGGTTCTATGACACACGTTCTATTCCGCAGCTCTATTTCCGTACCATGTGATTTCAGCCTAAGGCTGTAGAGGACAACGGTCACACTAAACTTGAATCTTCAACCAATCTTAGTCTATGGTCGTATCAGCTGCGATTTCTCTAGGAGCTGGGAACCAGTTAGGCTGAAATCACATGATACGGAATAAAGCTGCGGAATAGAACGTGCGTCATAGAACCAACTAATCAGAGCCAATGGAAAATCTGCAGAATAGCTTTGATTGGTTGTTTCTATGACGCACGTTCTATTCCGCAGCTCTATTCCGTATCATGTGATTTCAGCCTTAATCTACCAATTACCAATTACCATCTCCCCAGAAGAAGAAGAAGAAGACGAGAGGATCTAGAATCCTATAATCAGAGAAGCGACATTAGCGAACTCCTTTTGATTGGTCAATTGAGTCACGTGGTTTAGTCGCCATTTTGTGTATCACTGTCGGGCTTCATATACAATAAAATAGCGTGCTCCGTACTATTCATTGCTACATAAAGAGACAATGCAATTAGAAATTATAAAGTAAAATCTTATTTTATATAATATGTAATATTATTATATTATTATGAGTCTGTTTCTCCAATGTCAGTTAACTTTAACCTATATGATTGTTATGTGACTGTATGCTCCAAACCCGCTTTGTTGACGTCACCAGCTGTTACAAGCTCATGGACACTCACTCACACACTCACGGATCAGCTCCTAAGGTACACAAGATGGCGAACCAAAGTCATGGTGGGGGTAAATGTCGCTTCTCTGACTATAGGACTCTAATAAGAGGATCGAGTGCCAGACACGTGAGAAGAAAAAGATACATATACGTTGCTGAAAGATATGACATACATACATTTTTGTCATTTCAAGAAGGATAAATTTTTATAATCAATCATATATATGATGTAATAAAAAAATGTATTGTTCAATATACATTACATAATCTAACAAGCCAGTTCTGATTTATCGTCGAGTGTCGACGAATGCCTTGGTGGTAATCAAGTTGACGCACCATCATTAGGTTTATACATATATAGTAGGCTTGTACGAATGAATCAAATGATGGAGAATTTGGCGGATAACGTTGCTAGCATATGTCTGGAGAAATACAATTTGCTAAAAAAAACGGGTAAACCAAACGCTCGTGAATGGACCGTATTGTCTGGCATTGTTGTGAGAAACACTGACGGTTCATTGTCTCTAGTAGCGCTCGCTACTGGGACGAAATGTCTAGGAGACTCGGAATTGATCAAGGATAGTACTCGAGAAGAGGCGGGCTCTCGACTGAGCGATTCACATGCAGAAGTATTAGCTAGGCGCGCGTTTTTACGTTACTTGTATGATCAGGTCGACTTGACTTTGAGTGGCTCTGAGAGTGCAATTTTCTCACGGAATACCGAAAAGAAAATAGAATTAAACAGTAGGGTGTCGTTTCATTTCTTTTCGAGTCAAGCACCTTGTGGAGACTGTTCCATTTTCCCCAAACTAGAAACCAATGACGACGGCCTGGCTCCATATAAGAAGAGAAGACGTCTCGAGGAAGCAGACACGGGACATGTAGTCGCAGAATCATATAAAGATGTATATAGAACAGGCGCGAAATGCGTCAAGGAAGAGCAAGTACGAGATCCTCGTTTGCCTGGTGCAGCGTATCACGTTGTAGGTCCTTTACGTACCAAACCAGGCAGAGGAGATCCTACGAGCAGTTTGTCTTGTTCAGATAAGATGGCCAAGTAAGTTGTAAAATATCTACTGCTACAGATATGGATCTAGTGTCGTGCACTGCAAACCATTACAAATTTGACACAACGTGTTTGCTCAGGTGGCTCCGTCTTGGCTTACAAGGATCACTCCTATCGTTATTAATTCCACCGATAAAGCTAGAAAGTATTACGATCGGAGGCGACTGCCCATTTTCGTTGGACGCCATGGAACGTGGATTATACAAGAGATTTAACAAGTCGATCAGACTCGAAATTCTTCAAGCAAAATCTGCTTTTGTACACAAGAAAGGACAACAAAGATTGTATCCTTGCCCAGTAAGCATCATATGGTGTGCAGTAAGGAACAGGTATCGATATACTTTCAATATGGCGCAGAATTATCGTTGGTCGCATATGATTACACAGATTATATATAAATAAACATTTAAATTTTGTGTACAGTGCATTAGAGATGGCAGTTGCAGGCAGAAAACAAGGAGCGACAAAGAAAGGAAAAAGCAATATGTTACTTGTAACTAGACGAATGCTTTTGCGAAGCTTCTTGAAAATTTTTGATGAATATCAGACGTACTGGAGTGAGATAAAACATCCAAAAAAGATTACATATTACGATTGGAAGCAATGGTCACGAGCTTATCAAAATGAATGGAAACAATTGAAACGTGAATCATTTCACACGTGGCCATGTAAACCGATGCCGTTACAAAAATTTGTATTATGAGATTATCGTGTAGACGCGTGACACGTGTTTCTAGATATATTTTTTATATTACAAATATATATATATTTTTTTTATCTCTTTCTCGTCCGCTCTTTCATTACGATTAATGTATTATAAGGCAAAAAAGTATACATTTAATATAATCTATCCTATCTACAATAACAAAATTTATAGCATTAGAGAGTTCGTTTACTTATATTAGTATAACCTATACCTAAACAAGTTAAACGTACTTGTGTCAATGCTTCGTCTTCTCTTTCATTGATCTGTTCTATTTTGAAGGTAACTCCAAAAAAGTCTCGCAAGTCACGTAGAAATTGTACCCTGAAACGAATACATGTGTAGCACCTAAGCACAACCGTCACGTTTTCTTTTCTTTATATAAATTTTTCTTTATATGAATTTTTGTATAAATAAGAAAAGAAAGTTACTATACGGCAATACTCACATTGCTGGAGTTAACGATCCTACTACAATTTTACAAATGTCCTTTTTACCAAGAGCCATAAATGCAACAGTCATGCTTTGAAAAGAAGAATCTACACATCCGTTTCTATAACGTGATAAAATTACAAAAGTTTAAATAAACTGTATGTGTTTACGAGTACTCATAAGAGAGAAAAATATAATCTTTTCTAAACCTATAAATTTCATCTAGAAGTTTCATTGCAGCTTCTTTGCCAAGATCTTCAGGCACGCATGGCAATGAACCTGTCGTCATTAACGGAGAGAATGCTTGGCCGCTAAAAAATACTTCTTTAGTAGTTTCTGCCGTTAGGGTGACTCCAAAACCTGACATGTAACAAATTGCAAGTGACAAATCAATACACTACATACAAATGATAAATTGAAACAATATATTTCAATGATTATACATTCGCTACCTGGGGACTTTCCACTTGTTGATCTTTTACAATGGTCTGCATAAATATATACATCTGGTAAAAACTTGAGAAGGACACCTTTTGCCGATTCAACAATACGATTAGCGATGGCTGGAGAAACCCTTATGCTACATGCAGTACCCCTGATACGTTTTACCATCCCACTGTCTTCCAACTGACCAAAAAAAGAAAAAAGCACGTTGTAACGTTACAAAATACTGCGCGTGTAGTATTTATGTTTACATGAGTGGATAATTTGAGTACCTGAATCGTTTTAAGATTACGACTAATAGGACATTTAAATTGTACTTCTCCACCTCCTAAAGGCGCCACTCCTCTCTTGTGAATAGTTAGTACGACTTCCGAGTCACCTGCCAGAAATCTTTTCAATATCGGTATACCAGCAGTTTGAATTCTGTCCACTGATGGATCTTAAGGATGCAAATTATGTCAATTACGAACTTTGAACATATGAACATAATTTATACAGTTACTATATTATTCAATACCTATAGTATTATTGGTCACTCCTCTGAGCTTCAAATCGATACAATTTTTACAAAATGGCGCAAGTATCATGATTGCTTCCAAATAATAACCAATACCTCTTTGCAAGCTGCATGCATGTTCCATGACGCCACCGATTAATAAACCAGGATTATAATATATACTGGTACCAGTTTCATTTAGCTCAATTTTTGTACCATTAGTCATCTTATCCAATAGACGGATAAAACTAATCTCATACTCTGTAAAACATGACATGATTATTTTTAAGGAAATACATTATACCAACATGTGCATACACGATCGACAGTAGTGATCGTAGTGCACGATATTGAAATACTACTATTAATATTCTACTAGTATTAGTAATTAAAAGAATAACATTTTTGGGGTAATAAAGATCATATTTCATGGAATTTAGCTGCTGCAACAAAATATTTAACTTCTAGTCACTACAACTCTGAAGAATCACACTTGTGTTTTACTTAACACTTTTACAAATCAGGAAATAAAATTAACATTTAAAAAATTACCGGAAACATTAACATGTATTTTTGTGTACATTTACATATTATTTCAATTACATGGAATTACAATCAACGAAAATATTGATTAATATATTATATTAAAAAGAATTGCTAACCTTTAAGACCAGGATCATCATTTCTCGTCCTAATATTTGTAATTTTTACTGGCTTTCCAGATAATGTAGACAGTAATAAGCGATATCTCAGATAGTTGCTGCCCTCATATACAAGTATTTTGTTCTTTATTTTGGCTGGCATTTTGAAAAGAATTCGAATACAATATTTGTCATCTACACGTGACACTCACGTCTACATCTACGTCTACAAGGAGCACAAGAGGTAGTGAAACCTCTCGCGAATTGGTCTTCTTCTTCTTCTTCCTTTTTCTGGTACGGGGACTGAAATGTCCCATGCGGCCATGGGTAATGGAAATGGATGAGAGGGCATACACGTAAAAGATTATGTAGACGCTGACTCGGGCTGGTATGAAGGCGGGTATTTATGTGAAGCTGATAAGATTAGATGCGCAGATTATGTTTGTTTAGGAAGGAGCATATGGAGTTAATAACGGATGGAAGGGGGTTTTTAAAAAGGGTACGTGTATCGTAAGGAGGAGGCTTCTTGAGGATTTTTTGAATAGAGGAAATCAAGTCGTTCCTGTAGGGAAGAAGGCTAGGACAGGTCCAGAGGACGTGGTCGATATCTTGCGAAGGGTGTCCACAGTTGCAATTTGGGGAAGAGATCATGTTACATCTCGCCAGGCTCGCATTGAGATTGTAATGATCGCATCGGATCCTGGAGGCGGTCACAATTCTCTCCCTGCTAAGCTCGAGTCCCAAGAACCAAGGTTTAGGGAGAGGGGAGTACAGTTCGAAGTAAGACTTGCCAGTTGATTTGAGAAGAAGGTGTCTAGTCGTGTTTGTTTGCAAAGATACACGAGGAATAACGTAAAAATCGTTGTGAGGGATTGGGTTGGGGAGAGTGTTGCCGTAGCGGATTGCTCTTTTAGCTAGAAAGTCAGCCGTTTCATTTCCGAGGATACCTTTGTGGGCAGGGATCCAGATGATTACAATGTTGAGATTGAGGGAGGCTGCAGTATTAAGCTTATCCAAGATTGCAAGGGGGAGAAAACCGCAATTTTTGTGGAGTTTCCTGGTGGAAAGAGCTTCCACAATACTGCGCGAGTCTGTAAAGATAGTAGAGTTGCTGATTTTCTTGTTAATAATGTGATCAATTGCATAGAAAATGGCAAGGGCTTCGCCTGTGAAAATCGAGGCATAGGATGAAATCCGGGAGAGAGATTGAAAATTAAGGGAAGGAGAATATATAGCGAATCCCACATACATTCCTTCTTCGTTCTTGGAAGCGTCCGTATAAAAGGCGCAGCTCTTTTGGAGATATTGGTTAAAGTGATCCATAAAAAGTATTTGGGGACTGCCAACCCTTTCGATTTCGGATAAGAAAGATTTTGAGGCAAGCACAGTTTGTGGAGCAGTAATCGCAATTTGATACGGGAAGCTGTAGATGGGGGGGCCCTCAAAACAAGCGATGCACGACTTAAACTTTTTGAGCCTGACGAATACTCTATAAAGAAGATAATTCTCAAAAACTTTATGCCTGTGATTGTTCATTAGACTGAATTGTAGATCGTAGAGACTATCTATAACCGGATTATCTGAGAGGGCAAAGGATCGAAGAACGTATTTGGATGCCAGATAAGCGAATCTAAGTCTAAGAGGGCTTACCCCTGCCTCTGCGAGGACCACATTCGTAGCGGTGGAGGCTCTAAGTCCCAGGCAGAGCTTGAGTGCGCAACGTTGAATTTTTTCGAGCTTCTCGTTCAAGGAGAAGTTATTAAAAGGAAGGAAGAGAGATCCGTACTCGATGCCACTTCTGATAAGGGCTTTGTAGATGTTAATTAATAATGCGGGATCTGCTCCCCACCAGACGCCTCGGAGAGAGCGAATAACATTTGTCAACTTGAGGCCCTTTTTTTCCAAAAGGGCAGCGTGGAACGAACCACTCATTTTGGGGTCCAAGGTAACACCAAGAAATTTGTGTGTAGTAACGGTGTTGATGGCGAAATTATTAAGACTGATTTGAGGCGATGGGATGTTTATTTTCCTTCTGGTGAAAATCATAAGGGCCGATTTATCGGGGGAAACAGAAAGCCCTCTGGACTCAAGGAAGTTGACTAGTTTAATGACAGAAGACTCGAGCATACTGATTGCTAGATCGAGACTGCGGGACCGACAGAATATTGCTATGTCGTCAGCAAATTGAACGATCTTGCAATTATGACTGATTAACTTATGACATCTGGCTAAATAAAGATTGAATAAAAGAGGACTCAGAATTGAGCCCTGCGGTACGCCTTTGTAAGAGTAACGCGTTTCGGAGATCGTGCCGTTGATGACAAAGTGGAGCGTTCTAGACTGGATTAAATTGAGGATGAACATGCAAATTTTGGGAGGAATCCCAAGAGCACTGAGGTCAGAGATCAGGATGGAAGGGATGACATTATCGAAGGCTCCTATAATATCGATGAAAACACAAGGGGTGTACTGTCCCGAGGTGAATCCGTTGTATATTTCCGACGATAGAATGCTGAGATTATCGTGGCAGGATCTTGAATTTCTAAATCCAGATTGACATGGAGGGAGAATGTGGAGACTTTCAATCCACCAGTCGAGACGTGACAGAATCAATTTTTCTAAGAGTTTGAGGCAACATGAGGTAAGTGAGATGGGCCTGAATTTATTGGGAGTGCTTTTGGGGATCAGATAAACGAGGGATTGAGACCAAGAGGAGGGGAAGGAGCCCTCTTCAAGAAGAGAGTTGAAGATATCTAGGAGAATGGATAAGTAATGTGAAGGAAGTAACGAAATAATCTGATAGTCGATTCGGTCGATTCCTGGCGAGGAGCGAAGTTTGAGATTTCTGACAATGCGCGTGAGTTCTTCAATGTAGAATGGCTCGTCGAAGACTTTGCACGAATAAGAGTGGGGACAATCGTTTGGAGAAAAAAAAACTTTGTGGAGAGAAGAGGGGGGGCAAAGGGAGTCGATGAGCTGAGTGATCGCTTGGGGAGTTTCGTAATTTGATGCGATAGGAGCCGGGAAGAGACCCAATTGACGTCGTTTGAATCTTTTGATAACGGACCAAACTTGAGACAGAGGAGTTGTTCGATTTAAGGAAGCGCAGTAATTGCGCCATCCCTGTCTCTTCGCGGATTTGAGAGTTTTTTTGGCTAGGGCTTCGTTCTTTTTCAGAACGAGGTAATTCGAAAAGGACGGGTCAGATTTGAAGTCTCTTAGCGCCTTTTTCCTCTCGGAGACCGCACGGTCGCAGTCGTCGTTCCACCATGGGGCGGGAGGGGGGGATTTACCTTACCGCGCCGAATACTGCGAACATTGGACGAATTATGACAAGAAGGGGAGATTTGGTGAAGGATGTGGTTGGTGAAACAATCGTATTTTTCCACGGCGGAGAGGGAGACGTCATTAATCGAGTTCTGGAGCTCGTCAAGCGAATTGGATAGGGAAGAAACGAGTTGGTCTTTAGAAGTGTCAGTTAATTTAATTTTATGGGAAAGGAAAGTGCGTTTGGTGACTGAGCAATCTATTTTAGTTAGGATTGGAAAATGATCGCTGCCTATGGAATCATCCAGGGTTTCGCAGCTGTAGTTGTGAAAGAAAGGGAGCGAGATTATTGAGAGGTCTATCACAGACTTGGCTTGATTAGGGCGAGAAACTAATGAACTAGACCCGTCGTTAATAATTTTGTAGGAGTAGAGATCAGATGCCTTCAAGAGATTTTTACCTGTGCTGTCCATACGATCGCATCCCCAATTCTGGTGGTGAGAGTTGAAGTCGCCCACTAATAAGGCTGCTGGAAAATTGGAGCAATATTGAAACAATTCCGTCCATTCATCGAAAGAGAGAGGGTCGTAAGGATATCTGTATAACGAAATGAGAAGTAAAGATTCGTGATCAGTCGGGATGGTAATTGCGATACTGTCTAATTTGTTAGGTATTGAGAAGCTGTTTTCTACTAATTTAAAGGGGATGGATTTTCTAATCGCGAAAAGAAGACCGCCAGAATTGTGAACGGAGCTGTCCTTCCTAAGGATGTGAAAGTCTTTAATTTGGATCTGATGGACCGAATTAGTCCAAGTCTCGGATAACGCCAGGATGTCAATGTCGTGTAAGCGAGAACGAAGGACGTCCAATTTGTTAGGCAACGAATGGCAATTCCACTGCAGAATGTTGAGGGGGGAGGAGATAGGAGGGCTAGAAGCAGAGCGTGTTGAGAGGTTTGGGAACATTATAAGTTTGAGTTAAACTGGAAGAGTAACAAGAAAGGATTTGATAATATCAAGGATGCCGAAGGTTTGCAGAAAAGGAGAGAATTTATCTACTAGGATCTTGGCGATGTTGAGGAAGAGAGAGATAAAAGGCTGAAAGTCGGTAGAGGAGGTAGGAGAAGAGGAAAAGGAGGGACCCTGAGGCGAGGGTGAGTGTGTGGATTCTGGATGGCAGCCCATAGCTGCACCAGGGAGAGAGAATGTGGGCATTCTACCATTGGGAGCGAAGAGGATGGAATTAGAATCTTGTTGTAAACGTGAATTGCTTGAAGGAGAGGTATGTCTGGTCCCTTTGGCAGGGAGGTTGGGGGGGGAGGGGGAGGATGCGAGAAGGCGTGAGTACGAGGGATTGGGATACTTCTTTTTAGAGAATGAACATAGGAGGAATAGGAAGGGGAAGAGGGAGGGGCGGGGGAAATGAGAGGAGAGTCAGGCGTGGGAGCATCGGCTAACTCCGGGAAGTTGGAGAAATCAAATAGCGGGTTTTGAATGGCATTGCCTCCGCTGCCGCGGACGATCTTCTTCGCCTCCGCGAAGGGAATGTTTTTGCAAGCTGCGAGGTTGCGAACTTGCTTGTGCGTGAGAAGCTCTGGACATGAGGGATCGGATGAAAGATGTGAGCCCTTACAATTGGCGCAGGTGGGAGGGCTCCCAGAATCAGGGCATACCGAGCTACCCTCGTGAAGTCTGTTGGCACAATGAGAACAACAAGGATGACCTTTGCATTGAGATTTTACGTGGCCTAAACGTAAACATGATGAACAAAAAGCGACCCTGGGAATAAAAGGACTGACTTCGTACCTGACATGATAAAGGAATACATACTTCGGAAGATTCTGACCCTTGAATGAAAGAGAAACAGACTTGGACGGTATATATGCCGTGTTTGGATCTGACCCGTCCGGGTTCCTCCTGTTCAGCCTTCTAACAGCTGATATTCCGCAAGGAGAATCCAATTCATTAGAGATTTCCTCCAAAGAAATGTCAAGTGGCACATTCCTGATAATGCCTTGTCTTGAGACTCTGAAAGTTGGAATATATGCAATGAGATTTTTTGATTTAAATACTGGGTTGGCGATAAGTGAGTTTGCGGAATCACGGCTTTTCATTTGAATTAGCACTTTTGAGTAACCCATTTTCTTAATTTCAATGACGTCTTGCTTGGTAGAACCCACTATGAGTCGGCCGACTGAGAGAGGGTGGAAAGAGGATGAAGATTCCATCGTGGACTGGATAATGACTTCGAATGGGCCTTGGCAATGTTTGTCGTACCTATTCCGAAGGAGAGATTCAGGAATAATAAAGTCAGTTTTCTGAGATTTTGAGGAAGCCGGGGGGCTAGGGTCACGACTGTCGTTCGCTGTGCGCTTCCTATTCGAGTTCTTAATGTTTTGAGAAAAGGGTGGCTCACCTGAATACTCTCCAGCAGAGAGAGATATATTTGAATGCGACCGACTTACGGGTTCCTTGGGCGGAGATTCCGAGGAAGTAGTTGCTTGGGCTGAGAAGTCCGTTACTGCGTCAGGCATGTCCTCGTCCGAAGTTGAGTTCCCTTCCTCCCCAATCGGGGGGATGGGGGGATAGGATTTCGTAAGTGAATTGAGAATACGTACTGCGTTTGAGGTTTCATCGTCTGAGTAAGACGAAGGAAGGAACGAGGACGAGGACGATTGCGTTTTCGACCGCGATTTATTAGGATCAGGATTGAGAGGAGTCCCCATATTTATGGAAAGCGATGAAGGATAAAGGAGTGCAAAGGCAAATGGCGGTTCGCGCCCGCTCGCCGCGCAAGCGGCTTACTGGTTTCGACACCTCCTGAGTTAAGCTCGTTGGCGAGACAGCAGGGTGTAGACAAACGCAACAAAGCACCGGGCTCTACGCTGGCTCGCGTAGAGCGCAAATTGGTTTGGAACGAACACTTTAGGCGCTTAATAATCGTCTAGGTTATAAGCTCACAACCTTCTGAAATGGCCGCTGGCTCGCGAATCTCGCGAATTGGTTACTGGTAAATTTGTGATATGGCTCTTGCCATAGACATATGAATAAATAGACAGAGCTTTCTGAGAGGGGCATCTGAAATTTGCGGTAAGGGGAGAGCACATGAACTTCGGCTAATTCCGTCAATGTTCGATTATGTTCGCCAACAATCTCACAACATATATGTCTAGACCTGTTCTTTTTCGCTGCACTGCTGCACTAGTGCAATAAATTGAAATGAAACAAACATACTTTCTCTCGTTCTAACTTATAGTCATACTCAGGGTTGGGCACGTATTATACACGACGTATTATAGACTACGTTTACACGGCATCTAACTTCGACTTAGTAACGCTAATGTTATAACTCCTACTTAAAGTGAATAGTGTTTACACGTATCTTATTCCCACCGTTGAAATGGCTTAACAACTTTCGAGTAAAGTGCGATTAGTACCAATATAAAAGTACGAAAAATGAAATGCTTCAGTGCCATCTTAGGTTCATATATACTATGGTGCAATAATTTTTGCCGGTCTTTTCTGTCACATGCGGCTGTTCTGTTGCGTATCCTCTCTATCACTATTTTATCAGGTAAACCTTTTTATTCCATCAAAAATTATATATACTATAGTAAACATTAAAACAGGTTTCACTTTTACCTGTTGGTATTATTGTCAACATTAGTAGTGCGTCCGTTTACACGTCCTTTTTACGTCGATGTTATTATTCTAAGCCTCTTCATCAAACGACTTTCAGTTACTACCTCGATGTAGTAACTTCGTCGTAAAGGAGCGTTTACACGACATCTAACGTCAGTAGTTATAACATCGATGTTATAACTTCGGCGTAAATCAGACCGTGTAAACGTAGTCATACATAGGTTTCATACATGTATAAAACTACGTATAATACGTGCTAGGTTTCATCCATGTATCCATGTATAATACGTAAAGTGGCGCCACTATACAGTGCGCAGTACAATTAATCAAATAATTCAAATCTAACCAAAATAAAAATACAAAAATACGAAGTATAAAGGCGGGAGCACAGACTTTTGCATAATGCATAACACATAAGGCATAGTACATAACGTAACGTGCTGCAACGCACAAGCATGTGCATAAGACTTTAGTGCCATCTAGTAGTTTAATTATATCGTCTATTGGTTAGAGTCATGGCCGTAGCTGAAGAAAAATTTTGCCAAAGCCGAATCAATTAATTCATCTGAGTTAACATTGCAACGTTTTACTCCGTGTTTAACTTGCATCATTTTGTCTGCGCACATTTTCAAATCTAGAAAAATAAAAAAAACTTGTTTATCTAATAATTTATTTAAATAGACTATAATATACTTAATTTATTTTCTTTACCAATGTTATTTTTGATATATTATTAATAAATAACAACTACAAATACTTTAAACGTTAATACGGGTCTTGTTATTTATTAGGTTTAAATTTTTTAAGATCGGAACTTCTAGCGGGATTTTAACCTAAATTCGGTCGAAATTAAAGTCCGTATCAGACTATGGATTGAGATTAGATTGGAATTTGACCAATCAGAATAATGTTCACAGAATTATATCATATTAGCATTATTCTGATTGGTCAAATTCCAATCTAATTTCTATCTCAATCCGTAGTCTGATACAGGCTTAATAATGCGAAAGCTTCGTCGCCAATCGCAAACACCGTGGTACTGGTGATACAGGATGTGATTCGCTAATGCCCTAGTTTATACAGAACGTGTTTAATATGCATTAAATAGTAAATTCTAGCTAATTAGCTAATGACTAAATTCATTTAATAGAAAATAACTATTTGGTGCGTACTAAACACGTACGGTGTAAACTAGACCAATGTATAATACGTTTTATACATGTTTTATACGTATTACCAAAAATGACGAATCGGTATATTTATTTTTGGTCACGTGGTGTCTTTTGACGCTGAAAATGAGCGTCGAGCATCAGCATGAAAAGGACCCTTTATACGTTTTATACGTAGGAAAAGTAGAAAATAGAGTCCCTGTAATAAGAGTCTGGCCAATTCGACAGTTTTGGCAAAATTCTGCGAGAGAGAAGGTGAGGTTAGAGAAAGAAGTGAATATCTCACTTCTCTTTCATTCACTATCTCTTTCTCTAACCTAAGGCGCCTCTAACCTCTTCTGACATTCATGGTCAAGAATAAATGTAAGGAATTTCATATATATATATATATATATTATTTTCATGTTTTATATAAAAAATAATGATATTGCACTCTTCTAAAATGTTTATTGTTTATTTATGTTGCTAAAATATTATGTCTATGTTAATAATAAGGTTAGTGTAATTCGAATATGAGCGGGAGTTGCCAAGATTTAGAGAACCAATCAAAAGTGGATATCTGATGGCCAGACTCTTATTACAGAGACTCTAGTAGGAAACTACTCGCAGCGCCAAATTGCCCAACCCTGGTCATACTGAGTGCGTTCCGAGTTACGCATGAGACGCACAGATTGCATAGAAAATCGTTCCGATTTAACTAATGCGCGCATTAGTAGCGCTTTGGAAGCGCTGAGAATTCCCTAGATTGTACTAACCGTACTAAATTCTTAGCTCTCTTCCCAGCGCATTGACTGCTTCTCTTTCGACTTGAGACAGCTAATGCGTCTAATGCGTTTAAGCAATCTATGCGTTTCATGTGTAATTCGGAACACATCAAACGACGGATAAAGATCACGGTATTCTTCATGATGGAACGACAGTTACATGAATTTCCAGTTTTAATAGAAACGAATGAAGTTTTGACTTATTTTTAAATAAAGATAACATAGAGAAAGCAAGCCAAAATTATATAAAAATATTATTATATCTTGATTTATTTAATGTATAGTTTAGGTCAGAGTTGGGCATTATTCGGATAAATTGTTACTTAGTTCGTTATTTAAGTAAAATTTTATTTATTATTTATAATTTCTTTATTCATTAGTTAGATTTTTGTAATTATTTCTTATTTGCATTATTCCTTATATGCATTATTTGTTATTCGCATTTCTACAGAGTTGGATATTATTCGAATAAATTGTTATTCAGCTTGTTACTTAAATAAAATTTTACTTATTATTTATTATTTATTTATTCGTTACTTCTGTAATTATTCGTTATTTACATTATTCATTATTCGAACATCTGTAATTATTTGTTATTTGATTTAATTTGTTATTTGCCTTATTTCTTATTTATTATTTACTATTCCTTGTTTTTATTCTTTGTTACTTATTTTATAAAGAACAATAAATAATAATAAATGTGTGCAGTAATATTAAATATAAACAGTGTATGTGCACGCACACGCGCGTGTGTATTTATATCATTATATTACAATAAATTATTTTTATTTTATATACTTATTATTATACTTATATTATTATATTACTATTCTAATATTACATGTATAAATAAATAATAATATTCTATAATATAAATAATAATTTTCTAAAATTTATTATTCATTATCTTTTATACATAAGTAACAAAGAATAGAAACAAGGAATAGTAAAAAATAAATAATAAATAAGGCAAATAATAAATAAACCAAGTAACGAATAATTACAGATGTTTGAATAACGAATAATGCAAATAACGAATAATTATAGAAATAACAAATGAACAAATAATAAGTAAAATTTTATTTAAATAACAAGCTGAATAACAATTTATTTGAATAATGTCCAACTCTAGAAATGCGAATAACAAATAAATTATTACTTTGTTCATTTAAATAAAATATTTTAAATAATTTAATTATTCGAATTTCACTGTGTAAAGTATTATTTATGGAATTATTAATTAATTATTTTAAATAATATTTGCCCAACTCTGGGTTAGGTGTTAGCTGTGTTGTTTTACTTCAATAATTAAAAACATTAACAAAGATACTACAATTCGTTTCTTGATGTTTTGCTTGGTATCCATTTTCAAGCTGTATTAGGGCACAGAATGCATAGACAACCGTTCCGAATAATGAAAGCGCTTCATGCGTATTGACAAAACGGAACGATTTCGAAGCACTACGCAATGGTGATGCAGTTTATGCGTTTCATGCGCAACTCGGAACGCACCCACTATACGAGCAGAAGCGAACATTGACTACGTTTACACGGCACTATTAATCGGGTTTTATAACATCCGTAGTTGTCAGGTAGACCAATCGTAACCATTTTTCAGAAGAATGGGATAGCTGTGATTGGTCTGCCTTACAACTATGGATGTTATTAAATCCGATTAAGGTGCCGTGTAAACGTAGTCATTGACTACGTTTACACGGCACTGTTAATCAGGTTTAATAACATCCGTAGTTGTCAGGTAGACCAATCGTAACAATTTTTCAGAAGAATGGGATAGCTGTGATTGGTCTACCTGATAACTACGGATGTTATTAAACTTGATTATCGGTGCCGTGTAAACGTAGTCATTATCGAGCGTAGTCGAATTCGACCGAAGTTCATAGACTATCCCTTTACCGCGAATCTCAAGCCCCCTCTCGCCCTAATCGGTAGCTAATGCTCTGTCTATCTATTCATATGTCTATGGCTCTTGCACACTGGACGCGGAAACGCTTGCCACGCGGCGGAAGTTAGCTCGATAGTCAATCAAATCTTCCGCCGCGCGGCAAGCATTTCCGCCGCGGAAATTCCGCGTCCAGTATGCAGGAGCCATTAAAGGCAGTTGAGTGAATGCGCTCCTTTTGCTTTACGTCAAGTTTATTGATTTAGGACAGTTTATTGTTTTGATATAAATTAGGTGCCAATTAAATTGATCAAGAAGAAGAGTGAATGCTCTCACTGAATACGAACAGATGGTTAGGTTAGGTTGGAGAAGAGTCAGAGATTAAATTATTACAACCCAACCTAACCTCCACTTGCGTCATCTTCCGTTTGAAGCGAGAAGAAAAAGTCCATTAGTTTAGATTGTTGTATGTATAACTCTGCCGTGTTAGAAACGATACAATAACATTCTTAGGGATGTTGGAACGTAAAGATAACGATGGAAATTTATATGCCTTTGTGAGTACATTCTTGTGTAATTTGTAAAAGCGTTTTATTTGCGATTTATAAGATAACCATGTATAATAATATTACGATTGTAATTAAGCAGAACGAGGAGGATTTACCGTACGAAGAAGAGATTTTACGAAATCCATATTCAGTGAAACATTGGCAACGTTATATCGATCATCTTAAAAATACAAACAGCAAGAATTTAAATGTCGTGTATGAACGGGCATTGAAAGAACTTCCGGGCAGGTAAAACGATACTTTTCCTTTTTTCTTCAAATATTTTTAATGCTATTCTTGTATATGTATAATGTGTATATATTAAATGCTATGTATTGTATGTTGTTACAGTTATAAACTGTGGTACAATTATCTTCGACAACGTGTCAGCCAATTAAAAGGTCGATGTATAACAGATCCACTGTACGAAGATGTAAATAATGCATTCGAGCGTGCTTTAGTATTTATGCATAAAATGCCACGCATCTGGATGGATTATTGTACGCTAATGACTGAGGAGTGTTATATAACGCATACGCGTCAAGTGTTTGATCGGTCTCTCAGAGCGCTTCCTATCACCCAGCATCATCGTATATGGCCTTTGTATATTCATTTTT